>JAJHUR010128686.1:0-19913 GCA_027495735.1 Lutjanus campechanus | reverse complement strand
TTCACATGAAAAAACACAATCAATCATCTCATTGCATTTGCGACTAGATCTGTGATATACCACAGTCATGTGATGCCTACCACAGGGTTGATCTCATTGCAGTTATCACTGCAAATTTGATTTTGAAGGGTCAGTTTCATGTTGAGATCAGTGCATCAATCTATTAATACATCTACAGATCAGCGCTGTCACGCGCAAGTCAGGAGCGCTGCCTCTGATTGGTTCACATGTCAGGAACACAGCTTCTGATTGGTCGACAGACTCAACCCAAGGCATCTTGGGATTGCCAATGGGCAGCTAACAACAACTGTTTGCAGTATGGAAAAATGGATAAATAACTACAGATACAGCATCGTCACTCACCTGCTGCTTGCTCTCCTTCACATGCACCCCCCACACTCTTAAAAAACTGCTACTACAATGTGTTGTTTTAGACAAAATATGTGTATTGTGGAATAGGGTAAAAATATTGAGATATTATTTTTAAGGGATATTGCCAAGCCCGGCTATAAATAAAAGATTGGGTGAAACTGGACCAAACGCACCTTTTTAATTTCCTGTCATAGGTTGCATATTCAGCAGCATGTTTGCATTTTTTCCCATTTTGCTCTTCACTTTCTTTTACTGGAAGCGTTTTTCCAGTGCAGCTGGTTGTAAACTTTCCACTGTTGTAAACTCTGGCGGTTTCATGCAGAAGGAAACAGTCATTTTTCAGCACAAGGGTACAAAAAAATCAGTGTGAACACCAGTTAAAACCAAAATACCTCTTTTAAAAACCCCAAGTATTTTCTGTTCAAATTGAAAGCGACGAGTCTTACATGACATCTCTGTTCTCCTCAGTCAAAGCGTTTACTGTCACTGATGCTTCCTCTTTCCTAACAGCATGAGAGCAGTTTTCTGTGGATGTTGTCTAAACGTTGCATTAGAGGCTGAAGCACCAACATGACAGTGTTGACATTTAAATGGACAAAGTGAACAAATAATCCACTTTTCACCCATTCTCATTCTGCAGCTGACAGCAGGTCCCAAGTCCAGCGAGCTCGCTACGAGGCGGCCAACTGGCAGTACAAGTACGGTTATGAGATCCCAGTGGATATGCTGTGTAAGAGAATTGCTGACATCTCGCAAGTCTACACACAAAACGCTGAGATGCGACCACTGGGCTGCTGTAAGTGTATTGATTAATTTACAGTCGATAAGGGGTTTTCTCATCATGATTGAGTTGTTTTGGCATTAGACAGATCTTAAAGTGTGAAACCTTGAAGCCATATGTCACTTGTCACCTTCCTCTCTCATGTCTGTTGCCTGCAGGTATGATCGTGATCGGCATAGACGAGGAGTACGGCCCCCAGGTGTACAAATGCGACCCAGCAGGCTACTACTGCGGCTTCAAGGCCACCGCTGCCGGAGTGAAGCAGACAGAAGCCACCAGCTTCCTGGAGAAGAAAGTGAAAAAGAAACTGGACTGGACCTTCGAACAAACTATTGAGGTAAAAATAAAACACGTTTACGAGGGAGGGACGTGAATGTGGAAGTAACCTCACAGGTGGTTTCCAGCTTTGTGGCTGCTACTTTTATAACGGCTATTTTAATCTTTATCATTATATGATATAACAGAAATATCATAAACGCAATCTTATCTTCCTGCCTCTTTTTTCTTCCTCTTCAGACGGCTATCTCCTGTCTGTCAACTGTTCTCTCCATTGACTTCAAGCCCTCTGAGCTCGAGGTGGGAGTGGTCACAACGCAGGACCCCAAGTTCAGGTAAACAAAAGAGCGAAACATGCAGGGTTTCTGCAGGTTCTTAAAAAGTCTCAAATCCAATCGTCTGAATTTGATGCCTAAAAATGTCTTAACTAAAAAAAAAAACAGGTTTAAAAATTGACTGGATTATGAAGTTAATGTCACTTTCATAAAGTTGCATTTACCTTAGTCTCGCTTTTAATGTGTTCTGGGGGAAAAATTGTACTGATCCAGCTGTAACACCTCAAGTACAAAATAAAACCAACATGGAACCAATGACAACTAATGCAAACTTTGCATCCCAGTCAGAATCTTTCAGAGCACACCCCGCTAGTGTGTCACGATGTGTTGTGTGGTCTAACATGGTGTCTCTTCTCAGTTAAAAATTAGCTACTTCTAGAAGTAATAAGTTTCTGTTTAATTAAATTTTCAGAAAGTAAGTGTTAATGCAGCGAGATCTGGTTGGAGAGCAGCACAATTAGTGTTAAGTTGTAGCCTGTTAAAAAGAAAGAATTTGACGCTTACTGCACCGTGTACAAGAAAACTCTCAAATTAGGAACTTTGGATGTAACAGGATTAGAGTCTAATGGGAAGTCAGACAAACAATGAAGCGGACATAAAAAGCCAGTGTCAGCGCTACCCACTCTCCACTAACAATGTTAACTCCTGCAACTCTGGTGAGAGACCTCCAGACAAAGTTTGGATGTACGCCAATATTAAAAGCAGAGGCGCTCTGGACTCGGACACAGTAGGTCAACATCAGTCATATAAAACCAATGACCACAACAGATGAACTTCTTCCTGATTCTGATGTAGCTAAAACCTTTTTAAAACGTTTAACTTGTTGAAACCTGCAGAAGCCCCCCCGGCATAATACTGCCGATAGAATTAACCCTGTGAGGTGAGAATAGCAGTTAAACCAAGTTCTTATCTTGGATTTTATCTTTGTTTGTCTAAATACTATGTTTTAACAAACATACTATATGTAGAAAGTATATAGAAGTAGAAGAATAAATAAATGTGAAAAGTAAAGACAAAACATAGATGATGAATAATAAGCATTTTCACTTATTTTCACAATTTGTTCATTAATTTCTGTATATATTTTAAAAGTTTTTATTTTTGCATGTAAAATGCAGTTTTTTCCTGTGATTATTTTTGTGTCATTTATTTATTTTTATCCCTTTATTTTTCCTCATTTTTTTTCTGTATTGTTTTTGCATTTCCCTATTGCTCTTGAATGAACACACGAATCCTGCCAGGATTACTACGACTCACCCCAGACAGGAAGGCCCACCCAAAGCCACTTTATTGACAGCTTAGCCCTTCAAAGAATAGCAAAAGCAACAGGGAGATGAAAAAGGAAAAAATAATAAAAATGATTTTTAAAAAAGGATAAAATTCATAAATAAACTTGATATAAAAATGTAAAATATATATAGATATTTTAAAAAAATATATATACAGAAACAAACATAAACATAAAAACAAATGTAGTTATTTTACATTTTATTTGTCTTGATTTGATTTGTTGTTGTTGTTTTTTTTGTTTTTTTTCCATTTTTATTTACTTATTTATTCCTGTATTTATTACTCTTTACATTTCCACATTTATTTTCTTTTTCTTTTAAAGTTTTATTTTTTTGTATGGCACTCCAGTGACTACAGAACTGATAGTTATTTTCATGATGGATTTCCCACAGTGTATGTGCTCAAATGACTTCTTTGATTCAACTAACAGCCCAACAATATAATATATGGCAAAAACGCCAAATACTCAAATATAAGGAGCCATAAGGAGCTAATATTTGGCATTCGTGCTTGAAAACATAACCTGAAGTATGTCTAATTCCCTGTCAGTGAATCGGTTTTATTGCTGAATGGCTGCAGCTCCAGTTGAGGTTTATATGCATTGTTTTTTTGTTTTTTTAAATTATATCCGAATCCTCATCCATCTCCCCGTCTTCTCTCTGCAGGATCCTGACAGAGACTGAAGTGGACACCCACCTGATGTCCCTGGCAGAGCGCGACTGAGCGAGCAGAGACGCATTACTTGATGGATTAAGTTAGAGCATGATGGGATATGCAGTTCCCAGAAGGAGAGTGGTGTTATCTTTGTTTGCTGTACATTTACCCCACTGTTTCATTCAACAATAAAAAAAAAGTTTTTGGAGTAAAATAACCGGTGTCTTTAGACCTGTTTATTGAGATGAAAGATTTTTTTATTTTTTTTTTGCATATGAAGCTGTTTGCACACAAAAATGTATAGTATATGTTGCCTATATTCTGCTCATGTAAACAGAAGGCTCTGTTTCATCAGCTGTGTGTCACTAGTATTTAGCAGCAGGGGAAAATGTTTCTGGGAACCTGAGCAGTGCAGAGCTCTTAGCTTCTTAGCTTCCTGTTGTGGCTCTGAATGCACTGAAGTCACATGACATACCGAGCAGCTGTGGAGAGCTTGTTTTACTACACAGTGATGTAGACCTGATTTGACCTGATTTTTCTCCACATTTTCGCACATGTAGCAAGTCAGAAATAGAATTCTTCAACCCACCGGATGTAGAGCACAAGTAGTTTCTCTTTACAAAGGGAGATTTGTTCCACCTGATACTTGCGAAATGACAAATAGCCACTGAAGAGTGTTGGTGGGGGTTGGGGTTGGGGGGGGGCTGATGATGATTCTAGTCAGTGACCTTGACCACATCAGCATTTACAAGGATTTTGTCATCACCATATGATCAGAAATGATGCTGTGCTGTCACTCTCAGTCGCTTCTAGACCATTTCTCATCAGTTTTGTCCCCCAGCTTCTCTGTCTTTTATGCAGCTATGACGGACGGAAACAAAGGGAAAATTCCACGCTTTTTCATCCTAAACACAGTGAAAATCTTAAAGACTTTCTGCTTGGATTCATGTTTACAGCCTCTGTCTCTTATATAATTCCCACTGTCCTTAAGAAGTAGCAACTCGGTCGCTGGAAAATTCCCCTGCAGTCACGTACAGGTCTGTAACCTTGTTAATGTTTACAGCCCTGAGGACAATTACAGGCTGAGATAGAATATGCACTGCTATTAAACCTAATCACTCAGGGACATTGGCTCCATGTTTGACTTCATACTGGGAACTAGAGTTGTGGGTTGTGCCGGTTATTTCAGGTAATTCCTCTCTGAAAATTCCCTGACTGCCGCTGTGCACACATCAGCTGACGAATGCTGCGGTGTGACTAAATGCATTTACGCAAGTAGTGCAACATAAATATTGAACTGTTTACTCCATTAGATTAACCTGACAAGCACTGTTGAGGTGTCGCTTTGGGCTCTGGGTAATCACTTCTCACTACTTTTTCTTTATTTTTACAAACCAAACAATCAATAGATTAATGGAGAAAAAAAAAAGATGAAAATAATCATTAGTTGCAGTCCTATACAACGGTGGTTTTCAAACTGGGGTCCAGGGTCCTTGAGTTGGTTGGGGACCCCCCCAGCAAAAGGATGAGTAGAATATTTGAACTTTTAGCACATTTTTTGTAAGTTACAACAAAGGAAGAAATAAAATTGTCCGTTCTGATTGATCGTAATTTCAAATGATCTTAGTTTGATCACTGATCGGCTATGTAGACTTCGTTATCTTTAAACCCCAAAACATTACTCAGAGGGGATTCCTTAAGACAAAATCCTCTCAAACTGGGGGTCTGTGGACTAATGTGCATCAACTGTGGGGTTTCTTGGTATGAAAAAGGTCTGGGAACCCCTGCAAACAATTTAGTTCAAAATGAACTGTAAAATCCTGCTTTTCTTAAACTCATACATGAGTAATAATAACCTGACAATACAAAACACAATCATTTAAGAGTCACAGGGGGCATTCTTCTTTTACTCGTAATACTTTAAGTACATTTTCCTGATTATACTTACATATTTTTCCTTAATAACATTGTTGATGCAGGAAAGTTACTTGTGCCAGAGTATTTTTAGAGTGTGTTACTGAAGATTTGGTGCTTTGTAACAATTATGGATTTTTAATCATTTCAATGTTTGCCTGATTGATTGGACAAAGCAATGAAGGTGTAATTTTGGGCTCTCGGTAATTGTAATCAGTTGATTAATGGAGAAAATAACTAGAAGATCAATCTATAAAGAAAAAAAAAGATTAGTCTCAGTTCTATACAAAACAGTTCAGAATGAGCTCCAACTCAACCAACTAAAACAGTAAAATCCTGCTTTTACATTATTGCATGATAATCTAATGTGTGCAATCTAACAGTGCAACAGTGAAAGGGAACATTTTATGCAGATTACAATAATCTGAATTTTAGGCCTTAAATGTCTTCAATACAATTTTGACAGGTCTTAAAAATTAATTTATGAGGTTACCGTTACTTTTGTTCAGTTCAGTCTTGCTTTTATTTGTTTTTGGGGAAAAAATGTGCTTATAACATTGTAATAACTACAAGATGAACCCAACATTGAACCAATAAACAGTAAGGCAACTGTGCATGTAATATTTTTTTGCCTGTATGGACATGAAATAGGCCTAAAACTACATTCACAATGGTGTTAAAAAAAGGCCTTTAAGAGTCTCAAATTTAACTTGTTCAAACTTGCAGAAACCTTGTAGGAGTATTTTTAGTGTGGTATTAGTACTTTTACTTAAGGATCTGAGTACTACTTCATGACTGTAGCTGATAGGGAAATCTTGTACTTCCCAGACTTCTGCAAAGTTTCCTCCTAACTGTGACACACAGGCTCATCTAACTCTCTCTTGGCCCACGCTCCAGTCTTGTTAAAAGACATTTCCTCGTTACAAAACTTCCTTGGTATTTCTAGCGAGCGCCAGTTCCTCGCTGCTGTTCAGCGGCGGCACCAGGGCAGGGTGGAATATTTTAAGTACAATATGTTCCTCTTATGCCGCCCAGGGACTTTCAACGCGGTGACTCAGAGACCCGGTGACCTCGCCTCAACAAGGAAATCCCAGACCGTTCCAAACGTCTGAGTGTGATCGTTTCTGTCTGTGTATCTTTCACAAGTCTGGCTCTGATGACTCTCTTCCTCGTCACTTTTTGTAAGTGAGAAACGATGGTTTACCAGGTGGAAAGGCCGTGAAACAGTCACAGTCACATGAAAGGAAATTACACTCAGTCAGTGCCGTTTATGGTCATAAACATCTTTTTATTCTGAACACTTTTTTGTTAATAGTGTTTAAATTCACACAACGTATGTACAGGTACAAAAATAATATCTCTATTTTATTTACAATATGTTACACATGTCTGGTATGTACAGATCAATAGATATTTATACAGTATATAGAAGGACTTTATGGAGGTCGTGGTCTTGCTGTATTGTGGTTTTTTGGTGCAGATTATTGGGTGATCCGCACAGGGCTTGACCAGACTTGGACACCGTCTTCATTTTGTGATCCCAGGGCCAGCACCTCTGGACTCGGTCCTGGACGGGGGCTGACGCGTCCGTCCCTCGTTGCGGGGCCGTGGCTTGGGCCACCCCATAGCAGCTTCACTGTCGTTCACACCACCAGCGGAGGGATGCTTCAGTTTACTTTCCAAACTTTATGTCATCATACAGCTGTAGGGAAGAAGAGAAAGAAAAAACATTAGGAACCCGTGTCATTAAGACAATTATGTGAAATCTTAAGCTTACATTGTTCTTAAATCCTTGCGCTCTTTTTAATCATATTGTATTGTTAACTTTACTATCATATAACTACTTTTGCTTGATTCTGTTTGCCTTTTATGTCGTCTTTAAATTATTTTTTATCACTGTTTACCATTGTATTTCTTGTATACATTACTTCTCCTTGTCTACAGTACTTCTGTATCTCCTGGCAAGAGATACAGAAGTATCTGCTGTTGTACCACCAGACTGAAGAGCAGCCATTTCCAATCAATTAATCAAATATGGAGCTCCACTAAAATCTAATTATACAAACTTGTTGTAAATGATGAATAAATTGTCTAAACTACTTTGTAACGTCTGTTTTGGAACGTGTGGCATAAAGATCAGATACTGACCTCGTCTTCCGATAGGTCGACATCATCCATGTCGCTCTCGTCTGATTCGCTCTCAGGCAGCTCCCTCAGCTCCTGCGCCGTCTTTTCGTACAGCTGGCAGCGGATCTCCTCGTTCTGGCGCCCATAGGTGAGGTGATATGGCGTGAAGCCGCCATAGTTGAAGCAGTTAACGTCAGCGCCGAGGTCGAGGAGGCAACGGACAAGCGTGGGGTTCTGGAGATCCACAGCCAGATGGAGCGACGTCCGGCCGCTGCACTGTTCCTACAGGGAAAAAGAGGGAGAATGTTAGCTACTGCTTTTTCTTTAAACTGTAAAAAAAAAAATAGTTGAGGAAACTCATAATTGCAACTGCCTTCACTAGATTTATAAGTTTTGAATGAAATTCAAACTCTTATGTTGTGAAATAAATGAACAAAGTTTTGCTGACCTTTAATCTTCTGGTCTAAAGATCAAAGATTCAAGTTTATCTAAAGAGGAAAAGTAAATGATCTCAACAAAACCTTATTAGTTGGTCAAACTTTTTCCAGAGTGTTTGAATAGGGCTCAATACTCTAAAAATCTATTGAAGTAAGTTGCCTTGACATTTAGAGTTTTCCCATCTTGTTTTTTTGAATGTAGATATCCTGTCTGCAGAACTGGCTGCTGCAGAGTTCATAACACCCACCTGTGCATTGATGTCTGCGCCCAGCTGAACGAGGTTTTCCACCAATGAAATGTAGCCGTTAATGGATGCCAAGTGGAGACAGTTGTGTCCTGTGAGGAGAACAGCTTGGTTAGAACCCAAATTTAAAGAAATGCTCAAACAAAAGACACAATGAGTGCCTTATTTGTGCTACTTTAACTCAGTATTTACCGTTATAGTTGGGGAAGGACACGATGAAGGGTAGGTGCTGTTGGCAGTTCTGGGTGATGACACCAAAGCAGGCGAGCGAGCCCCTCTTGCAGGCGATGTGGAGGGCCGTGTTGCCACTGTCGTCGGACAGCCGCGAGTCGGCACCGGCCTTCAGGAGTCTCTCAACCAGCTGTGGCTGCTCTGTGATCACTGCCAGGTGGAGGGCAGTCTGCAGAGGAAACATTAGATCATTATTATTATTATTATTGTGATATATTTCATTATTATTATTATGATATTTTTCATTATTATTATTATGATATTTTTCATTATTATTGATTCTGAAAGCAAGCTGAGGTTTGTTTTTAGCTGATAATCAATCATGTTGGGTTTGAGTTTGGTTATTACCTGTCTCTGGTGGTTCTGTACGTTGAGGAAGGGGTGATTGTGAGACAGTTTGATCATCTGGAGGGCATGTTCTGTGGCTTCATGAATGATGGCCAAGTGGAGAAGCCTGTTGGGTGAAAAGAAAGAGAAGGGTTAGTTAAAATAGTGCTTTTCAAAAAAATTTTTAAAAAATTACGCACGGAGGAAATGGTTCCAGCCAAATAAGAAAGAACAAAGGCTGAGCAGTGGAGCGTTTCGCAAGAATGGAGTTTTGTCGGGTTATTTCCACCAGTTGTGGCTTGACACATCTGATGCTTTATCAGTTCCTGGCAGAGGGCCAGGGACTTTCCTGAACTCGCAGAGCGGACTTTAGCACCGCCCAGACTGCGCTCTCAGCCAAAGAACACACACACACACACACACACACACAGAGTAGGCACTGCACGAACACACACACATACACACACACACACACACAAAGTTTAAAGGCCTCTTGTTTTCGTGCAGCCTTCTACGGTTTCATGGGCACTTTTGCAGTTTTTTCATATCATTCCAATGCATTTGTTTCTGACTTTGGACGCTGCGCTCTGGCGCAAAACTCCACTTAAATTTACGCGCAAGAATTAAATTTGCAAATGCGTAATTGCATTTTTAATAAAGTACAAAAGAGTTCAACTTACGTGTCACCATCCTCCGTCACTGCAGCTCTCCACGGCTCGTATTCCAGCGTGAGATCCTCGCTGTGGTTCACGCTCATCTCCTCAAAGCCGCTCACCAGCTCGTCCTCTTTCAGGGAGTCCAGGCCGCTGTCAAAACGGTCCTCCTGGCAGGGCAGCATTTTCCCGTGTTTGGGCTCCATGTTGTCGAAGTTATAATCCATTTGGTTGTGGTTAGACACTCTCTGCACGTCCATGTTTGACTGTTTGGAAAAGCAGATCCGTCTCTATCCACGGGTCAGGGCAGAATAGTGCAGCGGAGGCAGGCGCACAGGGTTTTGTGCGTTCGGCTGGGCGGAGCCTCGGCGGGGATTTCCAATTGACTTATCTTAGAAAAAGCGAAGGGAAATCACACACAGAGCTGTGCTTTTGGTGACAAAAATCCCCCCCAAAGCCACTCAGAATGAAACTATTAGACACCTATTTTTCACCTGTGATGTAGGTTTAGGGGACATTATTTATTTCAATGAATGAGACATGATGGGCATGAATGAGAGACAGGAGACAGCCCCTGGGAGGCTCTTGAAGAATTCCCTTCTGCACTGGGGAAATTATCTGTTTCAAGTGGCTAAACCAAAGAAGCATGTGTTCCATTTATTTTCCAACATGAATTTAAATCCAGCTTTAAAAAAAAAATTCCAATATGAAGATCAGTTCAAAATTTACACTGAACTATGACCCACATGTTACAAACCTACACTAATAACCACACTGTGTTATCATGTAACTGAATTCAGTGGCTGTCATAACGTTCACAGCAGCTGAGGCTCATTGTGCTTGCAAAGCACATTCATATTTTCTGCTTTGTCTGGACTATAAGTGTCCTGCACACGTAAATGCCACAAAAAGTATGGAACTGGGGCTGCAACTAATGATTATTGTCAATATAGGTTAATCAATCAACTGATTTTTTTACAATTAATCAATTAATCAGTCAGTCAAAATGTCCAAAAAAAAATTTGTGAAAAATGTTCATCAAAATTCCCCAGAACCCACAGTGACGTCTTCAAATAGTTTCTTTTGTCCAACCAACAGCCCCAAACCCAAACACTCTTCATTTACAATAATGAACAATGAAGAAAAGCTGCATATCCTCACATTCAAGAAGCTGAAACATGCTAATGTTTGACATCTTAGCTTGAAACATGACTGAAACTATTTATCAAAATAGTTGGCAGCTCTGTCAGGAATACATGTGATTTAAATGTAAAATGGTTCTTGCTGAAAGATCATTTGTAAGATGACTTGTATTGTACTTAGTTTCAGCTGTGGGGTTGAAAGAAGAGTGAAACACCTGTGTGTTTATGTATGTTCTGCATCTTCTTTACTCTAAAAGTTTGCTAACTAAGTAACTAACTACCTACCAAACAATGTAACATTTTATATGCTAGCAAGCTAGAAAAGTTAACAAAATGTTATAGTTTGCTAACTGGCTAAAAAAGTTAGTTATCCTACCCATGACATCTTGGCAGAGCAGCTCTAATTTCTCCTCCTTAGTAGTTTGGCCAATTAATAAAAAAAACATTAGGAGAAAAGAGGAGTTTAAAGTTTTAGTGCAACAGAATTAAATTTAATCTATGTTTAGAATAAAGTTTTTTAAAAGTTTGATGCAACATTGGGTTTACAATTGGGTAAACAGTTTATTGGGTTGAGCAATTGGGTTTAAAAGAAAATAATCCTAATTGGTGCAACACAGCCACAGTGTATTATCATATTCAGGGCTCCAACACAAGACAGTGGCAGGATTTCCACACTTGTGTCTGTACATGGTTACACGACAAAGTGAATTTACGCAGCACACATTGAGTACAGGGGAAGGGGAAAGATTCTAAAGTTTCCTCGTGGAGACTCCCTTATGAAACCAAAACGGCATGTTCCACAATAGGATGATCTGGACTTACCCATCTAGCATTGCACATGCTTAACTCACCCCTGGAGGTGAAATCCTGCACAGATTAGCTCTGATCCTGGAAAATACTGCAAAAAAAAAAAAAAGACTAACTTTACCAGGATTTTTGGTAGGGATTTTGAATATTTTCCTTGTCTCTTTTTCACCTGTTGTTGTGACTTTCCATGGTTATCTTTTGTCCCATATTTACTTTGAGGTGTTAAAAAGGAAATTCCTTTCTGTTACACAACATGATGGCAAAGTGCGTGACAGCGCTACCTGTCTGTAGTCCCCTGACATTTGAAGATAAAATTCCCAGGATCCTTTCTTGTTTACATTGCGAAAGGTAGGCTTGGTGAAAACATAGCAACAGTATCCAAGCTTTCACACCTCTCCTGGGCGATACCCAGTCAAGATGACGCTGTACGCACACAAACACACCCCCCCTGCAGGTCTGTGATGTCAGCCCACTGTATCCCTGACTGTGTCTGTGAGCGTGCGTCACACAAGTGTCCCTCATTTACAGGCGCACGAGTGAATGGCATTGAATTCCACACATTCTTTAATCTCAGCCAGCTATCATAATGAGGTATCTGAGGACAAGCTGTTCTTGCCGCCCTGTGTTATTTCTCCTGTTGCCAAGATTGTGCGCTTGTGTGTATATATGGTCAGATATTCAGCCCCCCATGGGAAATACTGGAACTTCCACTTTACGTGTTTGAGATTTTTTTTTCTTTTGCAAAGCTGTACAAGTGCTCTCGTCTCCACTTGCCTTGTGTTTACAGCTGGTTGCCATGGACACCAACCGCTGAGAAAGCACTGACACCAGTTGAGTATCAAGTGCAGTACATTGCCCTCTGTCTGCGTGTTGGTAAAGCACCACTTATCTGAGTCAGAATTTAGTGCCGCAGGGGGGCTTCACACCCTGTTGGTGAAGCGCTTAAGTAATGAAACTCACCCATTTTCCCATTTTCCTGACTGACCAGCTAACAGCAGCCTCGCCCTGCATGCTTTGAAAAACAAAAGGGGCTGTCACACTCTGCAGTTTCATTTAATAGCCAGTTTATTAGGTACAAGATGATAAAAATGAATAAAATTAACCCTTAAATGGGGGCAGAATTAAGAGAGAGAACTTTATATCGTGAAAAACACAGAGAGGGGCATGGATAAAGTGGATAAAGTACTCAAGTCACGTGACTTGATGACAACATTCAAAATATATACTCATAATTTGCATCAAATCCAAGATTGCGCTGCATGTGGATAAAGACACTGACCATGAAGAAGGTTTTGTTTTGTTTTTTTCTTCATGTTTATTAAATTTTGGCAGGATTTTGTTTTCAAAAATAGTTTCTGAGAAATGTTTTTTAATGTTCCTGTTGAAAGATAATGAATTACATTTTCAAAATGTATTATATTATTATAATATTCAGGCATTTAGAGTCTGTATCCTGGAGGGTTTTGCCCAGATAGAGGTGTAAAAGAAGGATCATCACTCACAGATATACTTCTGTTCTGAGGCCTGCAGATAATAATATGAAGGTGTGAAATATCGATTACTCTTTATTTCACTCTTAGATATGTTTTGTGTGAGAGGAGAGAATTTGTGTCAGTAGTTTTTACAATTCAAGAAAAGGAAGGATGAAGTCTGTAGTTTTGCCACCTGATGTTTGTCAAAATAAAAACAGGAATAAGATTTTTTTTTGTTTATAAATGTTGTTAGCTTGTTGTTTATTCCAAACATTATATTTGTTTCCAACTTTCTCAATGCACATGAATATTTTTTTGCCATTTTTTTCACTTTTTAAAAATAAATCTGTATGCAAAACATTAAATTAGATTGTTAATCATTTTTAAATGTTTTTAAAGTTGCCACATGAACTACTGAAAAACAGGGCAACATGTTAAATTTATACCCTATATGAGTGATGTATCTCAGGAGTTCGGGGAGAATCTAAAGGTCATATTTTGAAAAAAAAACTCATCATGTTGTGTCATTTTGGCCTAGAAGCATTAGAAAAGGGCAATTAATTCATTTTCCAAAATATTTATATGTGCTGGCATGAATACAGTAATACAGTATTCTGCCACCATGAAGGTTATAATAATACGTATTTGTTGGAAGTCTTTGGTGTTGATTTAACTGTATGATGACTAAAGTTTGTAGCTGTTCAAGTGTTGTTGTTCTTACCCTCGTTGATATAAATGGAGTGGGTAAAATATCAACGCCCCTGCAGCAGCGCAAACTGCAGCCTCCAAATCTAACTTTAATTTGAATCACACCTCTGTCACAGAGCTGTTGTATAACACTGCATTAGTTATCAGAGTTGTTTAGTTGTACCTAATAAACCTGCAACTTGTTTGTCTCCAGACAAAATTTAAAACATCTACTAATACCAAATAGTGTGTATAAAATTTAGAGGAAAATCCATGTTAAATTAAGTAATGTTCTATACCATTATTATACAGCAGTACCAAAAGTTTTGCAGATCTAAGTGATGGAGACACTTCTTGTTTTACAGAGGCGCTAAGCAAGGGGTAAAACAGGCTGCTGCTAATGAGGAAGTCAGAGGAAAGAGATGGAAAAAAGTCAAACTACTAATACTGAAATTACATCATGGCGTATATATGAAACCGAAACACTTGTAATTTCTGGAAAGAGCAATTACTATTTACACTTAAGGGAATAGTTTGACATTTTGGGACATACGCTTCGGTATTTGCTCTTGTTGCCAAGACTGAAACCACTCTCGGGAGAAGATTGGCTTATTTTTCTTAGCATGAAAAGTGGAAGCAGGGGAAACTGCTGGCCCGGTTCTGTCCAAAGTTAAAAGATATGAATACCACTACTGTCTTTTTTAAATTGTACGCAAACAAAATGTGTTAATTAGTCAAATTTTGCTGGTGTAGCTGGGCAGATTGTTAATCTTTGAAAGGAGCCAGCTAGCTAATGGTTTCTGCCTGCTTCCAGTCCTTGAGTTAAGCTAAATAATAGCCTCCTGGCTTTACTTACATAATTAGTGACACACCTGTATCTCACTTGTGTTTGTGTACAGATTAAAGTTATGTAATGTGTTTAATGAAGCTTAATAAGTGCTAGCATGTTTTGTTTTGTACTTTGCAGAGAGCCAGCTAGCTGTTTCCGCCTTTTTCCAGTCTTGAAGCTAATAGCCTCCTGGCTATTAGCCTACAATCATGAAAATGATATTGATTTTCTCATCCAACTATTAGCAAGGAAGGCAAATTGTTGATTCTCAAAATGTTTAACTATTTGTTTAAAATCTTTCTTTGCCCGTTTTATCTATTTCAAGCAATTTTTCTGAAGTATATGAAGGTAAATTAAACAAAAAGTAGGCTAATAGTGAAGAATAGTGATGTAATAATGTATCAAATATCACAAGAAATTGCCTGGATACCATACTTGTGGCAATCTTTACAGTCATATGACAATTAATTATTTTATTTTATTATTTTCATTTTATTTTATTAAAGGACAGCCACTGACTGCTGCATTAGGTTTGTTTTGCAACTGTACATACATAACTCAAACATTCACTGCCAAAGAGATTTCATGTAAAAAAAAAAATTGTGCACATGCTTAGATCTTGGCTGGCTACTTTAATCTTATTTATTTAAACAAGGAAAGCAAAAGCACTTGAAGGTAAAAGGACAAACAAATTTGAAACAAACAAAACATGCTGTACACGTGATATTTATTATTTAATAAAGGACTTTTTTTTCCCCCAAGTCCATATTTTTATAATATGATAGGCTATTACATCATGGACTTTATTGTGGTATTTTCATACCTTGAGTTTTTGGTATTGTTACATCTCTAGTGAGGGAATATTTTTATAATGTTTCTCTGAACAGAGTGTCATAGTTTGCAATACAATCACATGATTTCATTTTGAGTCTGTCACTGACATATGTCAGTACTATCAGTGATTTGTACAGGCTCAACTGTCTAAAAATAGCCTCAGCTTCCTAGATGTGCGCTTGTCATTCATGACAACTTCTCTCCTGTTTCAAAAGGAAGCTATCACTGCATTATTACAGTAATCACTCAGAGAACACTTCACCTCAGCCAATACATGTCCTGTGTGAGCTCAGTGACAGAGCAGCTCTACACCAACTACACCCATTATATGTTTTAGAAAAAATGTTAAAAACAAATATGAATACCAGTACCTTATATAATATCTGTCTTGTTTCATTTGTACACAGATACTTTTGTGGGTGTAGGTAGGCATAGCTGTTGAAAGAAGCCAGCTAGCTAGCTGTCTCTGCTGGCTTCCAGCCCTTAAGTTAAGCTAAGCTAAAAGCCTCCTGGCTCTAATAACAACATTAGCATGCAGACACACCTGTATCTCACTTGTGTTTGTGTACAGATTAAAGTTACAGTATGTAACGTGTTAACAAAGCTTAAGAGCTACTGGTATGTTTTTTGTTTTGTTTTGTTTTTTTGTTGTTGTTTTTTACTTTTCAGAGAGCCAGCTAGTTGTGTCTGCCTGTTTCCAGTCTTAAAGCTAATAGCCTCTTGGCTCAAGCTATTAGCATACAATCATGAAAATGACATAGATTCATCTAACTCTTTGCAGTAAAAGCAAATTGTTGATCCCTAAAATGTTAAGGAGGATGTGGAATGTGCATAATCAAACTGGGCCAATGACACATCATCTCTGGTTCGCTGTCTCAGCCGGGTTAGCTTAGCTTTTACCCCAGCTCTCTTCTTGGGCTGATTTGGCCGGCCCACAGTCTGCCACACTTAAACTAATCCCTGACCTTTCTTTTCTGACATTAATGAGTGTATTTCTGTTGTCTATCATATACACATAACAGTTGCTTAACCTGGCTAGCACAAAACCCCACTTCTTTACTTTTTTTTAAACTTTCCAAGTTGTTTACCGGAATGATACCAACTCAGGTGTGATGTCATTCCCAGCTCCAATTTCCAGTTTCCAAAGTTAAAAGCGACATTCCGTTCGTTAGCTTCACTTATTAAACCTGCTAGCCAGAGTCCTAATTTTAGCAGACAACATTATTTCAAACATTTCAAAAATTACTTATTTATTTTTAATATAATTTTAGTAGTGATGTCACATTTTTATAGCGCTCTTATGAACAGTGTCCCATTGTTTGAGGTAAAGTTACACAACCAGATGATTTCATTTTTAATTTGTCAGTTATGTGAGTAGCTAGTATCAGTGATCTCCTCCTATAACCTCAGCTTTCCCAGATGTGTTTTTGTCATTCATGACAACTTCCCTCCTATTTCAGGAGGAAGCTATTACTCCATTATTACAGTAATCAGAGGACAGGTAATCTCAAACAATAAATGTATGATGTGGGCTTGGTGACACAGCAGTTCAACACCCAGTTTGTACCAACTACACCCACTTAATGTTTTCACAGTGCGTGGCTTGATGTAAGAAAGGAGTATTTTAGTATAAGTTCATGCATAACTGTTCTCCACAGCTTGTATTAAATGTTGAGTAGGCGTGCTTGCTATTTAATGATATGAGTCAGGCTGTTTCTTTGTCAGAGGGACTCCACAACACCTATGCTATATATATAAAAAATACTGTATGTGGTGGTTATCTCATGTAATTGCATAAGGAACATGCTATTAGCCTACATTTTATATGATTTTAATGGAGTCATGAGGTGAACACATGAAAATCATAGTGTGTGTGTGTAACCTTTATGCGCATGACTTAATCCACTGACCTCATTTAATGAGTAGCAAGGAAAAAAAGTACATGGAATTATGCGTTTCCCCGGAATAAACAGGTTTCTGTACCTGTTAAAAGAACAAAGTTACCCCCTTTCTGTGACATGTGATGGTCATGAGATATTTCTGGCATGGAGAACGGGGGGAAAAAAATAGAGTGTTTCAGCATCTTTCTTTTGCTATAGCTTGTGAAAATGTAACTGAAGACATCTGAGACGCAAGCTGTTGATTGAAACTTTCAAACTGAGGTGAAAAACTCTGAGATCCTCCCCTTTGTTGCCTCAGTTTCACGCTGAATGTGCAAATGCATATTTTTTCGGGGAAGCGTGGGTGCTTTTCGGAGAAGGGGTAATACCTTTGTTTCCCTCAACAGGCATTCCCACAGTGTTATACACTCGGTCTCTCTCTCACACACACACAAAGGGGTTAATTGTATTTGATATGACCTGTTGTCCTACTGCCCTACTGCCACCAGGCATCTCTCACGGTCATAGTATCACCATCAGGTTAGTAGCTGGTTAAGTCTTATATCAGTAAAGGAACAAGGGGGCCAGTACACCCATATTAGGAAATAGCATAATTCCACATCAGTATCTAACATGTAGATTTTGGTTGTATTTGCAAATGTTTTGACATATTTGTCTCAAAAAGTTTAGTTTGACTTTTGGGGAAATACCCTTATTTGCTGTCTTGCACAGGGTTAGATGAAAAGATTGATACCACTCTCATATCTGTATGGTAAATATGAAGCCAGAGCCAGCAGACGATTAGCGTAGCTTAGCATTAAGACTGGAAACAGGTGGAAACAGCTCTGGCTCTGTCCAAATATACCGAAGTGTAAAAAACGTAAATAAGGGAAATACCCGAATTTGCTGCCTTGCACAGAGTTAGATGAGAAGATTGATACCATTCTCACATCTTATATGGTAATATGAAACTAGAGCCAGAGAGCAATTAGATTATCTTAGCATTAAAACTGAAAAATGGGGAGGGAAATAGCTAGCTTGGCTCTGTCCAAGTAAACCAAAGTGTAAAAATAAAAAGTTGTGGTTTTATTGTCATCACCATGAGGTGTGCAGGTAATCAGTTGAGACGACACTCGGCCAAGAAAAAGTTTCCGCACATAACCGTCATAACATGTATGTGAAACCAGAACTTGTAGTTTTTACACCGACGAACCGACAAACTAGATACATGTTAGTTAGTGAGCTTTAGAGGTGCTTATACTGCACAAAGATTGTTCTTTACCTTTGAAGTGAACTAGGCTAGCTTTCTCTCCCTGTTTCCAGTCTTTATGCTAAGCTAAGATAACTGGCTGCTGGCTGAAGCTGCTCACAAGTTCTGTGGATTAAGCTTGAGTAACCATGTCATGATTTCTGGAAAGAGACTTTGCTGTTGAATTTTTTGGTGCGTATTTCCCACGACTCTTCAGCTAATACAGTGATCATACTGTGATGAAGTTAACATCACTCAGCCTTTGTGGAAACACTGAAAATAACCACTTGGCACATGATCATTAAAATTTCAATTTAATTTTATTGCTGTTAGCAAAGGAGGATTGCTAATGTTGGGGATTTACAAACACTTTGCTTGGCCTCAATTCAAATACCTACTGCTGCATATTGAACAAGCTAGATATGTCTGAGTGATTTTTGAGGCGTGAATTAAAGGAGCCGCAATAGTTCAAAGGAGATAACATAAAAGCATCTAGACCTACTTCAACTTGTTTTTTGATAGTGATTTTTCAATGATAGGACACAAGCCTTCACTTGTATCTCTACCTCTTCTTCAAAGTCAACAATCAGTCCATGAGGTTTGTTGTGAAAGATAGATGATTCTTTGAATAAGGTTCTTTCAAATAAAGTCACAACGATATGAAACGGCCTGAAAGGTTAAAGTATTTTTGAAACTGCACGCCTAAAATCACATCACAGAAGAAAAAAAGGAAAGAAAAGTAAGAAAGTATGGTTTGAGGTCATAGATGTAGATTGCTTACAGATTGTTATCACAGTGCTGACTGTCCTTTGAGTGCACATACAAAGCAGTTAAAATAATGCAAATGCAACCCCGATTCCAAAAACAAAACAAAAAAAAGTTGGGATGCTGTCTAAACAAATCCATTTAACATATATTTGGCTGAATATAGTACAAAGACAAAACATTTAATCTTAAAGCTGATAAAAACTTTTTTTTGTAATACATTCATTCTGAAATTGATGCCAGCAGCATGTTTCACAAAAGTTGGGACAGGAGCATGTTTACCTCTGTGCCACATCACCTTTTCTTTTAACACAGTCAGTGTTACAGAACCAAATGGGAACACTCATTTTTGAAGTTTTGAAAGTGAAATTCTTTCACATTCTTGCTTGATAAACGACTTCAGGTGCTCAACAGTCCAGGTTCTCTGTCATATTCAAATCCATGCTATTGTAACACATGTTAAATGTGGCGTAGCACTGTTTTGCTGAAATAAGCAGAGTCCAGATGACAGCATATGTTCCTCCAAAACCTGTATGTGCCTTTCAGCATCAATGGGGCATTTTTAATGCAGTGCCGACTGAAAGGTCAAAGGTCACAGGCATTCGA
>JAJHUR010128684.1:0-13209 GCA_027495735.1 Lutjanus campechanus | reverse complement strand
GGATAAGAGAGAGAACACACACACACACACACACACACACACACACACACACACACATTGGTCATATCACTCATATCTAAAACCATTAACACATTTTGATATAACTGCTTAAAGGCATACTGTGCAGGATTTGCCTAAAAAAAACAACGTATATACTATGAAAACGATCCCTGACAATAAATCATGTATGAATGACCCAGTAGGAGTGTGTAGCAGTGTCTGTGTCTGCAGAGACTCTGCCCCTCTGCCTGTATTTTATCATTTTCTCATATTCTGCTGTGTTCAGGACGCTTCTGGGCATCAGCCTTTGGGCAGTGGTGTGTAGCCCCCAGCTAATAACGGTGCACAGGTTGTGAGCTGGGAATCTATAAAAACGTAGCGACCACCGGTTACATCGCTGTCTCCATCTCTCTCTTGGACTCTCTGTCTCAGAGCAAACTGAGGATCGCTTCAGTGGCATTCACTCAAAATCCACACCAGAAGTGTGGGTGTGTTTATTTGTACTTTAGAGCCATGTGTGAACCAACCACCACCTCACCCAATGGTTTGTGGAGCACCATTTTGAAGCCTCATGTTTGGCATTATGGTTATTTGTTGGTTTTTGTCTGTTGAGCCGGGAAGGACGGGCACACTTTGAATGGTGCGTTTACTGGCAAATCTTGCTTATTCCACCTTTAAAGTCCACCTCCAGTCATGTTTTAAACAACATAAAATGCTCTGCAAGAAGTAATAAATTGTGTCTGATCCGTTTTTGTTTTTTTTTAAAGTTCAAATACCTTGTAAAATGGCTTACATATAGCTCTACACTTTGCCTTCAGTTAGTATCCAAGGATTAATGAATATGCAAAAAGTCAACACCCACCCAACCCAAGCATCTCCACCTGACTTCTTCTTTATTTTGCTCACTAATCATGGTAACTAACTACATCCGGCTTCTCCTGTGGGCTGAGAATCACCACTAGTGATATGTATAGCACCACCCCCTCGATTAATGGGACTGGCTCCTTAGGTTTATGACATCATATATCCAGCCTGACTGAAACCCTTTTTTTTTTTTTTAGACTGCCCTTGCTCACTGCAGTTTCAAAGCAAGAAATGCTCAGACATGACATTTACCACTTATTTTGCCCCTGATATGTCTTGTAACACATGAAAAACACCACACGGACATGTTAACAAGGCTAAAAAATTTTCACTGGAGAGGGTCTTTAAATGAATGTTGAGCAAAACATACCTCTATCAAATAATCCACGTTCCCCTACCTGAGAACATGACATTCCCATGAAACAAAAACCAAACTGACTTGTCATTTTACTACCTTTATAAAATATGGATAGAATAATACCAAAGGACAAAAATCTAATAACAGAGTCTATACAGCGACTGCAGAGCTCCCTTCAGCTTTCAGATCATTTATGAATTTCAGTGAAGGTGCAAATGTCTCCCTATCAATGATGAATAAGTCCAGCTGCCTAAAGTGCAGAGGAGAGAAAGTTAGTCGTGTTCAGTTTAATGTCACGACAGAGACTTCCTGATCAGGCTGCTTAAGACTGGAAAACTGTGGTGTTTTAATGAACGATGTTGTTTGTGTTTACTTAGTGTAGTGGTTTTCCACAACACAATGTATTTGGATGGCTCTGTGCCTTTTTGTGCCATAAAGAATATATCAACCGATATGAAGAAGAGACTTGTTATGAATCCAGACGTCGTTTCAGTTATTATCATCAGACAAAGGGCTCTCCTGTTGCAGTCATCATGACAGATATCCCCCAGTACTGCACGCAAGCACGGGAAGAGAGCCACGATGTCTAGACTAAACCTGATCATTCTTCACCGCTATTGCCATTAATCACAGTATTCACAGGCACACCACAATCCTGAGAAGTGGTGTAATTGCAGATGTGGATTCCCAGAATAATTTTCACCCATTATGTTACAAGAGGTAAATAAAGACATGAAATCACTGATTACACACTTAACACGTGGCGAGCAGAGCTTCTCTGAGCCGCACGGAAATTCTAAAATCAATGCAGAGTTTGAATACCACTTAAGTTCGGAGATGTAAACCCCATAATCAATGTTAAGAAGTAAATGACCAAGTTCTTTGTGTACATGAGCAAACTGCTGCTGTCTGTTTACACATTACAGCCGTAAAAATAATAGCTGCTACATAGTAAAACACATCCCATAAGCAGGTAAATTAATTCTAATAACTTGCAGCTGCTTCATTACTTTGGTTGCATTATGGACTTAAGTAAAGAACACATTTGTGAAAATGTCTCAGATGCTACTGTGACCTAATAAAATCTCATAAACGCCAAAAAATAACAACAGCACTGCCATACCAGATATCGTTACAAAGCTCATAATGTTCCATTTTTTGATGATATGTGTGACTTTAATTATATGTTTATTATTGAGGTCATAGTTTAATGAGGTGTTGTAATGGACTACATTATAAAATCAGACTTTATAGCAGAGCAGCTGTGTTGGATTGTATTAGACTGTAAAGGTGTACCTAATAAAGTGGACACTCACTGTATGGTGCCATCAGACCAGGGCTGAATGATGTATAAAAAATAATCAATCAAATCATACTGACATTATTTTGATGGATACTGCAACTCTGATATGAGTCACAAATTTGGTGGTAAATTTATTTTCACAGAAAAGAAAAAAAAGATGATGGTGTTTGCTGAGGTCTGTACGAAACAAGAACGTTCCCTTACATCTGGAGAATATGATTTGTATGCCAGGAATCTCTGTAGCACCAAAATACCTTATTTATAATAGTCTGTTGTAGGGCTGCACAGTTATTCACAAAATAATCTAAATTGCAATATGGCCGAGGGCAAATTATCCAAATCAACAGATCTTGCATGTGCAAATTTTTTATAGAGGAAAAATCTGTAATAAAACAGAATTATAATTAAGCACTGTCGTGCTGCAGAGATGTCCTGCCACTAAACATCCGTTTTCAAATGTCACATCATCACGACTTTCTTTCACTGACATTAAAAATTGTGTGGCAAACATGGTCATTCCCACTGATCGTACCACATATCGCAAAGGCAATTTCAGTGACAATAATCACAATATGACTTTTTTACCACATCATGCAGCCCTGGTCTGTTGTGGCACGTTTTTCTTTCATCAAAAACTTGCAGCTCCTGCGATTTGGATAATGCACTTGGCCATATTGCAATTTTGACAATATTTTGATTAATTGTTACGCCCTAATTAAATCCTATTACTATGGCACAGATTTAGCTTCAATCTATTTTGTTTTCTTTGGCATCTTGAGTTAATTGAACTTGAAAGCACAAATATATCTATTTAACTTCCCACAGTTGACAGGCAGGCTGAACAATTATGGCCAAAATAATAACCACAATTGTTTTGCTCAATATTGAGATCACAATTATTCATTGATTTATAAAATCAATGAAAATACCGTTATTGCACTTTCAAATTTAACTAAACAGAGCACTGCTTTACCTTCCATGTGCTACATTCCTGCTAATGTATAAATCTGTGCATCAAAATAAGACTCCTTATTCATAGTGCATCTCAAAAAAGTAAAGAACTAGAAAAATTTCTGACCCAAAAATAAATCAACAGAGCAAGACGATAAAGCACCGTCCAGCATCACTTATCTGTGTTGACGCTGGACAACAACAGGGAATGTTATTCATCTTGGTCTTCATCCGTTCATCTTACTGTGATTTTTCAAGTATTTGAACAAGTTAGTTGTGTTTCGTTGTGGCGCAGACACAAGTCTCAAGCACTCAAGGGACTGGCTCTTTGCCCTCTGCTCCAGATATTTGATTTTCATTTTGCTCGTCTGCCCTCTGACATATATCACTCCTCTACTCTCAACTGCAGACGCAACATTTTACTCGGGCTGCTGCTGCTGCTGAGTGGCTGGTTGTTAGTTCAGGAAGTGCTTGATTTAGTTTTCTATGAGTGGAGCATTTTAAACATCAATATCGCAGTCGATCAAGTTTAATTGCGGGAAGCCAAAATCGTGATCGAGATTGACATTCAATTAATTGTGCAGCCCCGTCAACTCTGTCAACAGAGCTTTGAAAAAAAACACGTTAAATCAAAAATCTGTGGATGGGTATAAAGAATTGTTTGGATCAGCTCAGTCTGTTTGTTAGAGCTTCATTAGGACCAAATGGCCACAGTAACTAAGCTCTGCAGCTCCTCTACAGAGAAGAAGAACCTGTCTGAAAGACAACAATCTCTGTTACACTCCATTAATTAGCCTCTGTGGTAGAATAGCTACAGTAAATAAATTCCACTCCTGAATTATAGGCACATGGCAGCCTGCCTGGAGTTTACTTAATGCCATTAAACCTGCAAGCAAAAGATGAAAATATTCTGTTATCTGGTTAGAACAAAATCAAATGTTTGCCTGAAAGCTATGTGACAAACCAAGCAGCAACATACGACCATGGCTCATCACCGGGCCAGTACAGTTCCAATGGTGAACAATGGCGATTGTTGCAGCATAACCAGTAGGTCTGAAGAAACAATAAACAAAGCTAAATGCAGAGAGACAGATGACGTCAGGGTGGATTCACCTTTCAGCGTGACAGTGACCTTCCGGCACACAGCACGGACAAACGCCTGTGTGGCTTCATGACAAGAGTCTGAGTGTCTGGTGACCCAGGCACCGGCTGAGGTCTGGAGGTGAAGCTGCTTGAAAATCTGCGGAGAGACCCGAAGACAGCAATTCCTCCGACTGTACCTCTCCAATCTGACAGCAGCTGAGCACAGAAAGGTGCACTAGACGGTAAAAGCATAGAGGACTTGAAGACGTGATTGCTGCAAATGGCTTCTTCAGAAAGTAATAGAGTCTGAATATAAATTAGACGTCTCTCTGTTTCACATCTAGTGAATTAGCAACATTTTTAAAAGGGGGCTATTACACTCATTTCCAGCTCTATGTTTTTATTCTGGGGTTAGACGACAGTAGCTCTGCACCTGACACACAAAAGATTTTTTTTAAATACAGAACCATCTGGGTGGTTGTCCACAGAAACTATTTGGAAAAGGGCAGGCACTTTCAAAAAACACTTGGCAGGTGATTGGATGAATCTGCCCATCACATCAAACACGGGTTAACTTCAACCAAACAGATCAAACTCTTGCCGAAGCTGGTCAGGAGAAGAGTGAAAACATCTTTTCCATTGAGAAAAGCCATCAGTGTCGTTCTTTGCTCTTCTTTCGATGTAGAAATACTCTCTATGCCATCACAGTATCTACGCTAACCTTTTCAGGAGCCACCGTTGTTTGCTCGGTTCCATGGACGCTTCTCGCCCTCATCATACCTAAAGCCACGCCCACAGCAGCCAGTAGTCCCTCTGAGGACGCTGACTGGCTGCACCACTTTTGGTGCGGACAAAAACAGATAACTTGAAGCCTGTCAAGATGGATTCTCGTGTGATCTCACAAATCCAGCTGTCTGGCAAGGTAAGCTCTGTGTGATTCACAGTTCAAAAACATCCTTATTTATCTTAGACCTTTACGCAGGCCCTCTATTCAAACTCTGTCTGAAACAAGTCATTTTAGCTCCTGCCTCTTTAAGGCCCCCCTCCCTAAAAGTCTACCTTCCTCTGATTCCTATGCTTGTATGAAAAGGCAACTTTATTTACCAATTTTTGTGAAACTGGATTCAATTTCCATACGATGTCCTCTGGCTGCTCTGCCTCAACTTTCAGCGATTTACTCTACAGATTATCTGATACAGACAGATTCACATGTCATTAGCAGCTGCTTTAGCTGTGATTTTACTAGTTAGCTCAGAGATTGATCTAGCTATGCAAAACTACAGCACCCAGTGCTTATGAGCACTGTCTTAGCCTGGAAAAGAGCAACATGGGGCAGTGTTTATCATGTCCTCTGGCTGCTCTGCCTCAGCTTTTGGTATTTATGCAGTTTCTTGATGGGCAAAGCTGTACTTCTTGTAAACAGTTAGCTACTTTAGCCGTTGGCTGCTAGTTAGCTCCATGCAGCTGTCTGTAATGAGAACGCAAACAGGAGAGTGCGTGGCAGTAGCAGTTAGCTACTTAAGCAACAAATAAAGATAGCTTTCCTTCAGAAACTCTGTGAATTACTGAGAGTTGAAGGACATCAGAGGGTAAAACAGAAAATATGGCCTTGTTTAATATGAACATCCAATATGACACAAAATAAGGAAAACCATGAGTAGGTCCCTGTTAAACATATTTTTGCTTTATAACTTGGGTCTGTAACACTCCTAATGTTGAAAAAGGTGCCTGCCAAAGCCACAATTATAAAAAATAGCCTTACCATCAATTTTTTTTGTAGTTTCAACTAATGTTTAATTCAGTTAAAATATGTTACACTTCACACCTCACACTGCTAACTTCTCGTGTTTAAAAGAGAACTATGGAAGAAACACGAGGCACAGGAAAAACATGAAAGGTGAATTTCTGCTCCCTCCAAACCTCCACTGTCAGAATTAAATATTTAATTTGGTTTCTGACTCCCCGCTGGCTCTCCAGGACTTATCTAAAATACTATGGCAGCAGGAAACACTGACAGGGAAAGAATGTGACTGTACGCTCATTTATTTTGCGCCTATCTCTGACTTCTACTCCTGATGGTTTGCGATGATAGGACGCTGCTAGCCTTGGTCTGTTTACCACAGCTGAACCCGTCGGCAGCTCAGTATGCTGGTGTGACTGAGCTCCTCGGCTAAATCCTTTCTCACTGAGGCTCAGAGATGATAGCAGCACTATCGGTAATCTGCACAATGAAACTCTGCTGCTTTGGGAAAGACACACGTGTCATGTCATAGATTCAGATGCAAATGAGTCAGGAAATGCAAAGAAACAAAAGGTTAATTTAACAATATCACACATTTACCGCTGAGCTACTGTACTGATTTATACTGTAAAGTGTTCTTTTATTTGTTGAACTCCCTGTGTTGAATCTTAAGTGTTTCCCAAAGGGAACTGAATCCATGAATGAATTAAAGCTTTTATTATGAAGGAAAATTTGAGAAAAGTCCGGGATTTCTTCTTGTTCATGAAGGGCTCACTACATTAAAATACATACGGGTGAATTTGTAAATTTGCCATAACTGACTGTCTTTTTCGTTTTCTTTTATTTTGTTTTTCAGTTTTTGTGTTGCTTAGTTGCGTGTCCCCTCTGTTTTCTGAGTATGTATGCCTGGAAAAGTTGACAAACAATATTAATAACATGAGACATTTAAGCTTGGGTGCAACAATATCCAACTCAACTTTTGACAAACATGAAGTTGATTCCTCCAATGAATTATTTCTATATAAATTAGCCCTTTGTAATTAAAAAAAATACTTAATTACTTTAATTAATTTAAATTAATGAAATTAATAGAAGCCGACTACACTGAAATTGAAATAATTCACACATAAACGTAACACTTTTTGAACGTTTATGTCCTCCTTATGCATCCCGTTCAGTTGTCTGAACCGCATACGTCACTTTCCTGTCACTGAGTAAAAAACAAGCATCGGCTGAGCCAATCAAATCATGTACATCTGTGGCAAATACTAAATATCAGAGGTTATTTAATGATGTTAGTGAGAAAATGACATGTGTCAATAGTGCCAGTAGATGTAAGATGTAAGATGAATCCAAAAAGCCTCTCAATGATGGTGTACTTAAAGTTTTTACGGTGAAGAAATATAGTCCTACCATAAAATTCCTGCTTTTAGACTGGAGTTTGGTTTAACGGTCTGTCCACTCAATGAGGGCAGAGGGCATTTTAACATAAATAATTCATATAAATTGAGCCGACTTACTTTGTAATAATGGACCTTGTAACCATAAAGCTTAAATTAATGTATGAAGTGAGGCAAAAACCAAAATGTTTAGTACTTTTCTCAGCTTATGTTAGACTAAAATGTGGCTTAATAAGCACAAACTGCAGAAAACAAATTTAAAATAACCCACAACTCATGACTGAGAACAAGGTCATATAGACAAAACTTGTTAGTAAATGTATCAGCCTAAGTCTTTGGACTTATTAAACTAAGATGGCATCAGATGGATCAGTATTTATGTGACAAATGAGGGATGATATTATGCATTCTGTAGGAGTGTATCACTGCAGGCCTCATGTTGCCATGTGGTCGCCATGTTGCCATGAATCTGCCCGTCAGTCTGTGTTGTGCCTCTGCTGTTCACAGTTTCTTTTGGCGCAGATGATTTCAAACTTAGCTTGACTCAAAAGGAGGTTATATTTATTTATCGCAGACAAAATGATGGAAGTGATTTTCAGCTTATTAGTTATGGACTTTTATCACATAAGGCAAATCTCCACAACCTGCAGGTCTGTTTTTTTTTCTCTTTCTCTCTTCCACCATCCAGCAGCAGCAGTGACTCTGACCTCATGTAGTTTTCTGTTCTTTTATTGTTTTATTTGATTTCTGGTGGGTCCAGTTGTGCATGCTTTTATCTGACTCCCTGATTATGTTGGACCTCTTTTGGGTTTGGAGACATTTTTTGGGGGGTTTGAAGTTTTATTATGGATGGAGGTGGATCAGGTGTCATTGATTGGTCGAGTCCTGCTCTATAGGAAAAATTCCCTGATATAACCTGTGCTACGATTTTTACGATATTCTTCCATTTCAAATTCAGATTTACTCAGCAATGAAAAATCCTCTTCTTTCATGTCATGTCATTTCACTGTCATTTTGTGTTTCCTTTTTAAAAAAAGTATTGCTTCAGGCACCGTTTAGGCATTGGTGCTGTTAAAAGTATTGTTTTAGCACCGGTATCTGATAAAACCCTAATAATGCCAAACCATACTCAGACACGCTTGGAGGTAATTTCTTCAAAATTTGGTACAAACGTCCAACTGCACTCAAGAATTAACTGATCAGATTTTAGTGATCAAAAGTCATTGTGACCTCACAAAACACGTTCTTGCCCATAAATCAATAATTCATACACTAATTCTGAAAAACTGAAAAACAAGTTGTTGTTTTTTTTAAGCGCTGTAATCAAACGTGGTTTTTATGATGATCAAAATTTGAATTGTAATATTAACTGTCAGGAATTGTACCATGTTTAATCATGAAACTGGCAATCGCTTCATCCCTGCTCCACAGCAGACAAGTCTGCTTTTTTTTCTGGATGGGAGAGCTGTTAATTGATGTTAAAATGATGGCACCCTCCAAGTTTATTCATCCATATGTGAGAGATGACCTGAAGCGTGTATTTTCTCAGCTTGGAGCTCAGCATATAGGCTAATTATTCCACGTACAGAGTGCTCTCTTCTGTCTCTGTGTCTCACTAAAGGGTGGAAATTGAAAAATGATGAGCTCTGACTGAAGTCTTTCAGGTGCTACAGTACAAAGTGTTTGAGTTGTGCGTTACAGTCCTGGTAACAGACAACTTGTCAGTCAGCATGTCAAGTGTCAGCTTAAGCAGTTATCTTTGCACACCCACCCGACCAATCTGTATTCACGTTGTTTCCACTCAAAAACAAACTCAAATGGAATTAAATCTTCTGACATTTCTTTGACTGCACCATAATTCAACATCAAAGAGGTACACGACTTTTATTCAGTGTGAACCAACTGAATTGCAGAGTCACAAAAACACACAGACACACAAAAACATGCAGAAAATCTCAGCCATGTTGAAGCTCAGTGTACACTGTAAAAAAAAACATAAGGAATTATGTGGAATCAACTGATCTCTCATTAACCTACTGCAAGGAGTTTCTGTTTCAATAATGCAGATTCCTCTATATGACCTACAAAAGCAAACGAGACCATAAGCGAGAAGATCGGTTATATTTCTGTAGTTATTTTTAATGTCTGCCACAAGTCAGATTCTCCTTGAAATCAGATGAAACGAGTCTGTTTACATTTTTACAGGCAAAGTTACAGTGAGTCGCACATTAGCCAGTTAAAGGTAAGAAAGATGAGATCTTTATTGAGGTAATTTTATTTTTCTTGTCATTTATTGTGGTTATAAAGATGGAAACACTACCACTTTGTACATAAGGGCCCCCTGAATCAAAAAAGTTGAAAGTTCCTTGTAGTAGCTTTAACAGAACTACAATTTTAATTATATAAGCCAATTAAGCTTAAAATTTCAGAACACTTCAGAACTTTTGGGCATGAACTCTTCTTGAAGTCTTTAAACCTGAAATGATAAGTTAAATGAATGTACTGTGCAGAGTTCAATCAACTCATTAAATTAAGTTTTGTTTTAAAGAAATATCAGCATACTAGCAGGCTTCCCAGCATGCATTGTGTGAGAGTTAAAACTCTGCTGGGTCCCTTCTTATTTAGTTTGAAGAAAACACTTTAAGATATGAAATGATATGCAAGTCTAGATAACGTTAGTATTGAATTCAGTCCCCCAAACGCTTAAAATTTAATAAATTCACTGGAAGCAGTTTCACTTATTGTCTTTGTGGCGATGATGAAGAAGAAGAAACTAAAAAGAAAGAAGAGATAAAAAAGAAAATGTGAAAGGATATCAAATTTGTTTGTAATGTTTGCCAGTGTGACCGAATAGTTCAACTTATGATTTTAAGCTTAATGAACATGTTTTTACAAGTACAACTGAGATAATATCAAGTTTATTGGACTAGAAATGTTTATTTGTTTTGAATCCTTATAAAATTACCTCAACTTGTCTTTTCAAATTTAGTTGTCTTATAATATTAAGGGGCCTGTATATCATCTTTTTAAGATAAAACAAATAGTTTATTTTTAGACTCAAGAAAAACGCTGCAAGCTATGATGAAGGTTAGTGTTGAATTAGTTTATTAAAAGTTAATAACTTGTAAAAAATGTCACAAATATCCAGTGTGACTGAAGAGCTGTTGCTTCGCTTTAATATGTTGATTTTATTGAACATGTTTTCTCAAGTACAAATGAAATATATCAAGTTTATTTGCTTGTCAAACTCATCAAATTCAGTGAACTTCAAATTTTTAAGGTAGCTCCGACAATAACAGTTTTAAAACAAACAGTTTATTTTTACAGTGTAATGGAGAGAAGCAGATTCAGCAGCCAAGACTCCACGCTGGATGATGCAAGTAAACCCATGTGCTGGTTCAAATCAGGGTTTTGCAGGCAGAGGTAAAGCTGACCCACTTCCGTGTTCCCAGGAGAAGGGCCCACGGTTGGAGCAAACCTGCCTCCTGCAGCTATGGCTAATCATATAATTTCAATTAAGAATATCTTCTGCGGATTAATAAGACGCTCAGGAGCTCAGCGGAGCTGCGGGTCGATGATTTGCAAACCAGAGAGGAAGGTTACAGAACCAACCCTACAATGTGAGGCAGGAGAGTAATGCGGCTTTAATTAGGCTCTAACTGGTATCTGTGCAGCTCAAGCTGGCAGACCTGTCAGGGTGGTTACACAAGAGTGGTGAGTGACAGTGAGCTGCTTCACTGTAGAGACTCAGAGAGACAGAGAGACAGAGAGAGAGACAGAGAGACAGAGAGACAGAAACAGAGACAGAGAGACAGAGACAGAGAGAGAGAGAGACAGAAACAGAGACAGAGACAGCGAGACAGAGAGACAGAAACAGAGACAGAGAGAGAGAGAGAGCAGAGACAGAGAGACAGAAAGAGAGAGAGAGAGACAGAAACAGAGACAGAGAGAGAGAGAGTCAGAGAGAGAGAGACAGAAAGAGAGAGAGAGACGACCTCAGCGTTCACACACACGAGGTGAAACTAGATTAGTCATAATGTGTCTCAGTCACGCTGGTCCACTGACCCGACGTCCACTGAACTGGTCAAGTTTGGTCAACTTTGGTCAAGGGTTCTTTATACATTAATATAAAAGGGGTTTTGGTAGAAGCCCCTGGGTGGGTTCTAGATAAAACACTTGGGATATAAAAAGATTCCTAGGAGAACCTCCTTGTTGGGTTCTCAGAACCCCTTGGGTGGGCTCTTGTTAGCACCCTTAGAAGGAGGAACGGATCTGGATAGAGCCCCCACAGAGGGTAATGGGTAGAACCATTATACCATAGAAAGGTTCTCTGTAGAACCTCTCATAGAGGGTTCAGGATGAAACCCCTCACAGATGGTTCTAGGTATAAGAGCTCGATGAAAGGCTTCCAAGTGAAACCTTTATAAAAGGTTCTAGTAGTAACCGAAAAGAGTCCTCCTTTGGGGACAAGCTGAAGAACCAGTTCTGGTTCTCGTTGTCGCCTTTATTTGCAGCAGTGTGTTGTCACTGTGACCTGTGTGACCTGCACAGAATGAGATCCTGTGATGCTGCAGATAATCCAACAGCTTGTTGTGTCTGAGGAAATGAAAGAGCTCAAGTCATTATAGTGATTCTTTAATGTGCTGGGAATAGCACTGCACCGAGCAGCCATTTATTTTACCGTGCAGCAGAACCAAAAATTGTTTATGTGAAAGCAATTAAGGTGTGTGCTTAGTTTAATTCCTCACCCCTGTGGTTCCTCTCTTTCAGCGCGATCGGGTTATGAGCCTCAATCAAGTGTCCCCCCCCCCCCTCCTCAGAGAGAATTCATTTGTGCGTCACTGCGATGAGGCAGAGAATTAAGAGAGTTACATCTGAGCCCTCAAGAATCCCTCCACTTTCAACTGCTTCTGATTAGGCCGGGGCTGAAGGCTCGCCGTCGCCATGGTGACAGGCAGCAAAGATTGGACTTGAGACAGTTTCCAAGGGAAGCCTACAGTGGCCACTAAATTGGGTGAAAATAAATAGAACTGATGTCCTATTTACGAGGACTGCTGGCGGAGTGCGAACGTTGCACTGGAGGAGTCTCTCCGGGGCAGATGTGGGGGGGGGGGTGTCCTCCCTGATATCTCTAAATGAATAAAATGAGAAATGGTCCAGGTTCAAAGACACATTCATCCAGTCTGCCAGATGTGGACAGTAGCAGATGGAGAGGAGATGAGGGTAATGTCCACTCTGTTATTTTTAAATGAATATTATACGATGAGAAAAATCTTTTCCCCTCTCTTCAGAAATAGCTGCTTTGCCCCTAAATTTACTAAAATCACACTAAACTAGTTCCTCCAGGATTTTGCAGGTTTTTTTGGGGGACTGTTGCAGTGTAAAATGCTTTTCTTAAAAATTGTGATGCATGTTGCTGTGTTTTTTTAGGAATATTTTGCAATGAAATCGTGGGAGCAAGAGACAACTGATTTTTTTTTTTTTTTTTTTTTTTTATTAATTAAAATAA
>JAJHUR010128681.1:0-10049 GCA_027495735.1 Lutjanus campechanus | reverse complement strand
AAAAGTCAACACCGGATAAACCAAATATCTTGTCCGGAAAAGTGTTTTTCTGCTGCTTTTCTTTCTCTGCTGACAGTGTGGACAGACGGGAGGTTGTTTTCTTCTCTCGAACACTCTATATTCACGACAGAGTGTTGGCTGCGGGACCAGATGACTGATGACGGATGAGCTGCAGCAGAACATTTGTGGGTCACGGCTCCAAACACTCAGCATACATGCAGTCTCTAAGCCCCCGGTTCCTTAAAACTACGGGTCAGGGTTTGAAATGTGTTGTAAGCTTCTGCTGAGCGACGTCCACATGACAACACTAATAATAGCTTTACTGAGCCTGCATCAAAGGATGAGAATCTTCTCAAATTAGGCAGAAAAGGTTGAGCTCAAAGCTCCAAAGTGCAGAAAATGCTGCACTCAAGGGGCGCAAATGCGAGCGCAAATGTTTCTATTTGATCTTGAGTATGTCAGCAAGTGTGTTTTGGCCGACCTCCTAAAAGGTGGGGTCAAGCGTGCCGTTCTTTTGTTCTGCTTTTCTCTAAGCTCCATGACAAGACAAGTTTCCAAAACCAAAGATGAAGAACTGGGCTGAACTCCAAATAACGCTGCACGTCTGCTGGAAGAGGCCGACCTGCTCTCATGATATCAAACAGACCCGTGCCTGTAGCTTCTGCTTCATCGGAGGACATTCACTGGGCAGAGAGGAAAGACAACTAAAGACCATGAAGTCCAAATGCAGAGGTGGATTACGGAGGTCAAGGGCCCCTGTGCTACTCTATGTGTGGGGCCCCTAGGGACCTTTGAGGTATTGATTGAAATAACCCACTACCAAGTAATATCAAAACTTCCCCAGTAAAACAATACCTTCATTCAATCCTTTTGGTTCTCAGATCTAGAAAAAAATGACTATTTAAATTAGGGCTGGGCGATAAAAAGATAACGATATGTGTCGCGATAGACATGTTATCAATATCAATATCAACAGAAAATACGTTTGATAATTTCACTGAACTCCATTAGAAAAAAACAGGAAGAAAACCCTGATCCCAAACCGCAAGGCATTCTGGGGGATGTAGGCCGAGGAAGGGCTTTAGCCTCTCGGCCTCTCTTGGCCCAGCTAAGCAAGGTTGGTGGCATGAACAAACTCACTCATTCCTTGCTGGTAACCTAGCAACAACCTGTTGAGTGACATGCTAGCTTGTTTGGTTGCGCCATCGTGCCTCATGACTGCTTTAACAACAAGAACGGCGAGGAGTGAAAGGAGAAAATTAGTGCGACAGCACGAGAGGAAATTGTGGATAAAAGAGGAAAGGTCATTTCGCCAGTTTGGCAGTATTTCAGATATTTAAAGTCCGACAATAGTCAGACCAATGTTGTCTGCAAACTATGCAAGGTCGTCGTCCCTACCAAGTCTGGCAATACGTCGAATTTATTTTACCACCTCTGCCGCTCTCATCCGTTGCAGTACAGCAGTGTCAAACAGCCACAGCCATCAACATCTGCTGGTACAGGTGAAACACCACACAACAGACCAGCATGGAGAGGTACTCGGCAGCAGTGCCATATGACAAAACATCAAAACGTTACAAAGAAATAACGGGGGCAGTGGCATATCATTTAGCGAAGGACATGCTACCGCTTAGCACAGGTGTACACTAATTTCTTATTTACAAAATACTTTGCACATTTTGTTTGTTGAAGCATTTATTTAATGTCTATATTTGCACACTGACCAGTATGTTTATTTATTTGACTGCTTTTCATAGTTGTGTTGACCTCTTTTTAAAGGTTACGTTTAATTTAAAAGTATTTAAATTCAACATTTCTTTTTACTCCCGGTCCTTATTTCAAATAGGTTAAAAAAAAAAACATCAATAATTATCGATATCGACTGATATGAAACACATTTTTCAGCCATATCGTCCAGCCCTAATTTAAATAGTTTTGCGTACAGCCAATCACTGCAAGTGTTCTTCATAAAGAACCCTCCAAAAAATGATCAAATGAAGTACTCCATTGGTATTAGTACCACTTTAAGGACCTTAGGGTGATCCCTTGCTCATCATGCCTTACCGGAAAAGAAGTAATTTAGTGCCACGTGTCAAAGAAAGCTAGGAAAAATAGGCTGAGGCCACAATGCTGCGGGGTCCACACAGACAGAGTTTCTGCTGCAGCACTGCTGCTGCCAGCCCGTTCTTTCTACACTGAATTTGCAGAACAGTTTTGAAGAGAATAGAATAGCTCTAATCCGAAAGCAGTGTGATTTTTGTTCTTTTTCAGAAAGAGAGACAGAAAGAGGGATACAGGGAGGGAGAAAGAGAAGAGAAGAAAAATCTTGCGCCTCACCTGATTTCTTTTTCACGTCAGTGACATATTCTACAGATATAGGCAATGAAACTGCGGTAAGGGGTGTGAAGTTGCTGGTATGATGTCAGTATGACTATCAATATTTTTATTGTGTATATTTACTGGGAACAACAGGAGCCACATGAGCCCGGGAGCCGCGCTGCTCACCAGTGCTTTGTGGCTAGGGTTGTGAAGATAACTGCATTACCGCAATACTGTCATGTGATGCCTACTGCAGGGTTGAGCTCATTACCACCATCACCGCAAATTTTATTTTGAAAGGTCAATCCCATGTTGAGATCAGTGCATGGATCTATTAATACACCTCAGGATCAGTGCTGTCGCACACAAGTCAGGAGCACATCCTCAGATAGGTGAACAGACTCAACCCAAGGCATCTTGGGTTTGCCAGTGGGCGGCTAAAAACATGCCAACAACTCCAAAAAAAAAAGACGCTTCATTTCAAGACAGGATTGCAAAACTTCTGAAAGGGAGACAATCACACCAGAGCCGAAGTAGTAAAGGTACAAAGCTCGTGTTAGCATTAGCTTTACTGTTCAGCTTACCTTGGGGCTAACCCCCTTCCAGCCATTGGGAAACAACAGACAGGACCTTTCTTGGTCTTGAGAAACTGCAGTGTTTATTAACTGTCATACTATAACCTGTACTGTACATTTACTGCGAAATGCCATAACTTACTGCTAAGTTTAAGTTTCTGCTCTGCTTTGAGCAAGACTGTCAGGCTGCCTCGTTTGGTCCAGACATTCTGACCTTTCAGTTTGATCCAGACCAAAATTATAGGTGTGAAATCTCCCCCGGACCACAATCTGGACCAAAAACCAGACTTTGGTCCGGATCAAACTGAACCATGGTTGGGTTTGTTTCTGGTGTGAAAACATTTTTGGGATGGTTCGGGCTTTCGGACCAATTGCAGGAAATTAAGACAGGATATCGTCAAACCCAGAAAGAGGAAAACCAATGCAAGACAAAATGACCTGCGGGAACACATGGAGACAAAAAGTCAACTGGAAAAATAATGCAACTTTTCAGTGGTTGTTTCACTTTGGAACTTCTGGAGGTAGTGCCATAATAATATGGTGACAATGATGTGAATCTGGTCATTCATATCTCTCCATAATCCTGCCGAGTTGTAAACACACAGATGTCAGACACACATCCCTCAACAAACCGATCAATGTCAAGGGAGAGACAGGTGACGGACCAAATGTAACCACTGTGTCAAAAAAAATAACCTTGGTTCAGGACTTGGTCCTGACTTTTAGGTGTGAAAACACCCTTAGACTCCGCGCACATTTATATGTACTGCCAAAAAGGAGCTATGCTTATGACAGTGTGCTTCAATAAAGTCCAATAAATTATTAAGGCAGTCACAGTGAACTGCCATCCTGCAGGAATATGTTGCTTTTTCACCGTGCCCTATGTGTGGCCGTTCTAACCTGTTAATATGGGCGCCGAAATAAACACCAACAGGTTCGGCCACACATACTCGCTGCTCAAGCAGCCCACACACACACACACACACACACACACACACACACAGGGCGCAGACACATTCTCATTGAGACAGCCCTTAACCATAAACAGCACTGCTACAGAAAAGAGGCATTCACAGTGCATCTGTAATCTGATAACAGCTTTTAGCTTTCTGTTTAGAAAACCAAGTTGACCTTGTGAGTCAGGCAACATGATGTAGCCAGCAGCAGACAGGGTAGATGTTAGAGGAGAGGAAAAGAGGAAAAAACAGATCATCTTCAGAATAGTGAATAGTGATTTGTATTTTTTTGTTTGCTTGTTTGTTTGTTTGTTTTTGCTGAATCATTTTTTTCTTTATATAATTACCTAGTGCTTAGTCTGTTAGCTTGATGCTAGGACATCATGGGAATTCTCATTTAAGTGCTAATGGAAATTAACATCATGATCGCAGTCATGTTATCCAGGAAACTGATCCATTTTACTTGACATGCTTAACATAAAATCATGTGTGCTTATAGTTAGAGGCATAAATTTCCTTTATTTACTACTTTCTTATGCAGGATAGAAATGTTGCTGCTGAAATAAAGCTCATTTAGACTGACTGACATGTGGTGTGCATTGTTTTTGTAAATATAAATCATGATATACAGTATCTAGACATGTATAATAAAACTAGTGTAAATTAATTTAATTAAATTAGTGTAAATTAGTGTATCGTCTGAGGCCTAGCAGATGTGGCCCCCATCTTTAAGTGTTTTTTTTAAACTATTCTATTGAGTGAATTTAAATATTCATTAAAATTAAAAATAGTCTGGGCAATCTGTGACTCTTACACATGTGGGGCCCCCAGGCTGGAGCCCCGGCCAGCTTGTGCATTAATCCTCCCCAGTCCAAATGTCCCTGTAAAGTCATAAACACTTGAGATGACCCCTGCCCTCTAAACCAGGCCTGTCCAGTCCTCAAGCCTCTAAGAATAGCAGCACTGATACAGGATCATTATTCAAGTCAGATGTGTGTAAAACCTTCAGACTGATGTTGCACGGCAACTGGTGTCAGCACAGCCTTTCTCCAAGTAAAACTGAAAAGACGAGTTCACAATTTAAAGATAAGTCTCACACCTGAAAGGGCTTTGACAGCAATTTCTTTGTAAATCCTTCAGGTTCATTTTAATCATGAAGCCGCAAGTTTTTCAGCCGTGAAATACACATAAATCTCTGTTAAATTCACACACGCTCTCAGAGTGGCCAAAAACTCTTACAGCTAATAAATCAGCACATAAAACACAGCAAGAGCACAGCTGCGGACTCGTAGATGCTTCAGCAGACGACTTCCTGCTTAATGTCTTCAAACAGCTTATACACTGTCATGACAAGAAATTACATGTACGGCGAGTGGCGTGTGAATGTAAGTCTAAGATATAAGCTCACGTCAAATCCAGTTAACATGGAAGCTTGAACTTAGTTGCCCGACACTATCCTCCCCACATTTGTTCAATTTTCGTATATACAGTCATACATACTTTTGACTAATAACATTTTTTTTATATCATAATCCTGAATTCTTTTGGACACGATAATCATGTAGTGAAAATCTGATATTGTGACAGCCCCACTACAAACTCCAGATCCGTAGGTTAAAAAAAACAGCAAAGGATTACAAGTGACAAATTCAGCACCACAAATATCTTTCATGTCCAGCTTTGATAAACCTGTAAATTCTAACCAGAAATTAGGGCTGGCTGATATATTTATATTATATTGATATCCTGATATGAGACTGGATATCATCTTAGATTTTGGATATTGTTACATCGTGATATGGCGCAAGTGTTGTCTTTTCCTGGTTTTAAAGGCTGCATTACAGTAAAGTGATGTAATTTTCTGAACTTACCAGACTGTTCTGGATGTTCTTTTACCACTTAGTCATCATATCCACATTACTGATGATTATTTGTCAAAAATCTCTTTGTGTTAATATTCTGTGAAAGAACCAATAGTCATCCCTACGATATCGACGCAATATGGAGGTATTTGGTCAAAAAATATTGAGATAATTTCATTTTGGCCATATCGCCCAGCTCAACTTGCCCGGTCGCACAAAGTGGACCAAAACTCTACTTGCCCAAATTCAATTTTTACTTGCCCCTGTACAAATTGTTTTATTGGAGGTTACTAAATAACAATATTATAACTAAAGTTAATTGCCATGTTTAAATCTGCTGCAACATCAAGGTGTCAGTGTTAGAAAATAGTAAAAAAAAATAAAAATATCCACCCTAGTTTTTTGAAGTCCAGGGTGATGTTTTTAAGTGTCTCATTTTCAGTCTTAAATCCAAAGATGTCCAGTTTAATATGTTAATGAACAAAGAAAAGTCTAAAATGTCCATATTTGAGAGGCTGAAAAAATACTTAAAATAATGATCAATTATCAAAATAATTTAATTCTTTTTTTTTTTTCACCACTTGCCCAGATTTACTTGCCTGACATGGCATTTACTTTCCCAGGGCAAGCGGAGAATCCTTAAGGTAGCTTAATCTATAGCAGTGCATCATATCATCATGTTTGCACAATTTCTGAATTTATAGTGTGTTATTTTAAAGAAAATGTGTATATATATATATATATATATATATATATCGTATATCACAGCATAGCTTAAAATATTGAGATATTATTCATAAACCATATCACCCAGTCCTTCCACTATGATGGAAGCTCTCTGTCCTATAAATGTGAGGCAGGTTATGTAGCAAATTAGGGCTGGATTCTGGCATGATGATGATCTCGGGATTCTCTGGAGATAGGTAGCATGATTTGGGCAGCAGGACTGCTTATATGAGACAGTTGGTGGCGGTAATACATCTCTAACCTGGTTTGCCAACCACAGCAAAAAAAAGAGTGTCAAGAAAACATGGAAGAGGAAAACCTGATATATAGCGTATACCATGATAGAAGGTTGAGGCCATATTGTTTAGGCCCCTGTGTCTTTCTAAATTATTTTGCAAGACTGCAGTTGTTAGAATTGCACAGATCTCTGAAATGGCAGAAAACAGCTGACAGGCAACTGGTCTGTTTTCCTCTGTGCCATGTAGTGCATGTGTCTGAGATAAACTACAGGACTGTGTGTTTACAGCACAGAAAATCAATTTGTGCAGTGGTTTTCAAAATGGGGCCTGTGGACCAATAGGGGTCATTGAGACAGTTGCGTGGGTTCCCCGGCAAAAGGAGGAATAGAACATTTTAACTTTTATCGCGTTGGAAGTCGGAACAACAGGGGAAGACGTAGCATTAGGATGGACTGTAATTTACATCCTAGTTTAATAACTGACTGACTATGAAGAGATTATATTCAAATTTTGGAAAAAATGACTCAGAGGGGATTCCTTAAGACAAAATCCCCTCAAATTAGGACTCCTTGGTCTCATGTGCTTCTATTGTGAAGATAATTGACAGGAAGTTTAGGAAAGTTTCTTTTTCATATAAAATTGTTACCATGTTAAGTTGAGATAACAGTAAGCGAGAGCTTTGATCAAACATGTTGACCAGCTTTTAAATGCTGAGGAAACTAAACCCATCAGTGATGGCTGCTGTGATGATAGTCTCCACTTTGGGGACCAGTATGGGGTCGTATATCATGCGGTGCATAATGAGGGGCCTCGCAGCTCGCATGCTGCCGCGGACCTGAGGTCAGGCCAGTTGTACATTCTGCAGAGGTCAAAATGTCGTGTGTGTGTCACTCACCTCAATAACCAGAGCGTATATGTAGAATAACAAGGTATCGGCAGATATGATACATCCTGACTTACAAATGCATGTATGCATGTTTCAGATGATGAAACACTGTGCAACAATGACAGAGTGAGCAGCAGCTCCTGTGAGAGAGGTGAGGCCAAAGATGCTGTTTTCTGCGGCAGGTTTAACACACACCAACTAACAAAGGTTTACAAGGCTCCATTTGCTTTACACTGATGTATGTAGGTCACAGAGGAACAGACAGCCAACATGTCAGCAGACAACTGTTGCATCTCACAGCACTTGTTGACTGAAATCCTGATTATGCAAGATGGTTTTACATTTTCTGCTTAAATTAACTGTCATGACCCCATTTTTTAGACTTTAAATCAAACACAAGTTTGTACAAAGCGGTTAGGGCCGGCCAATATATTGATATTCTGTCAACATCATGATATGAGATTAGATAGTGTCTGGTTTTAAAGGCTGCATTACAGTAAACTGATGTGATTTTCTAAACTTAGACTATTTTAGTTGTCCTATTATTTGCCGTTACCCACACATATTCATATAACGATGATCACTCATAGAGCTGCAACAATTAATTAACTATTTTGATAATCAATTAGTCATTTGGAGTCATTTTTTTAAGAAAAGAAATTTCAAAACTCTCCGATTTTCTTCTTAAATGTGAATATTTTCTGGTTTCTTTATCCCTCTCTGACAGTATACTGAGGATCTTTGGGTTGAGGATAAAACAAGACATTTGAGAACAACGTCTTGAGCTTCGGGAAACACTGACCAACATTTTTGGACGTGCATCCTCATTCCCCACGTTTGGACATATTTTTTTCAACTGACAAAAGTGCGACAAGATTAATTAAGCAAGAACATAATCAACAATGAAAATAATCGTTAGTTGCAGCCGTAATTATTTACCAAAAATCAAACAGTGTTAATATTTTGAGGGTGACGACAATTTTGTTGCAATGTTGATAGAAATATTTGGTCCAAAATATTGATTTGATTTGTGTCCATACCACCCAGCCATACTTTAGATACTGTAGGTTAGTTTAATCCACATGCATCCTATTCTATAAGATCATCACTACTTGAGAATACTATATTACGTTACGTAAGAGTGTATATTGAGATATTATTTATAGGCCATATTGCTCAGCTCAAAGAGAGGTTCAGAGATAAGATGCAGTAAAATAGTTGTATAATAAAGTTCAAGTTATCTCACCAATAGGACCACTAGTAAAATTCACGTATTTCATTTATCAAGGTACCCAAAGTAGCTACTGTACATGACAAGGACTGGATTAGAGTCCATATCTGTGCAGGACTTTGCTGTGAGGACCTGCAGCGTACCACTTCTTTCAGAGGGAAGTCTACAGCAGCCAATAAAACATTCTCCGCTAGCAGAGAACACACTAACAGTAAAGTTTAATATATATATGTAAATATATTTTCTCTATTTTCCGGGAAAACCCCACTTCATTCTCAATGACTTGATGGTAACTTATTAATACAAGTAAATTTAAAAGTGTTGTCCTTTATATTATCCTAACCCTGATATGTAAACTTATTTAATTTGCCTCTTTTACAGCCAGCAGTATCATTTTTGCATTTATTTCCGTACCTCCTCCAGCGCTATTTATAGCCGGACGGTCCCGCTGGGTGACAGCAACGAATACTTTGACCAGATATGGTTTCCTTCAGAGCCGCCTGGAGTCGCACTGCGCGGTCCGCTCCTCTGCGGGCGCACAAGCCGGGAATCCGCAAAACAAAGCCCGCTACACGGAACCGTCCATGACCCGCAGGTAATCCTGAATTCGGCGGGTTTCAGCGCGCTCGCAAAGTTTCCTCCCCCCGTCCCTGGTCTCGTCTCACGGCGGGTTCGTGGAGGCTGAATCTCATCTCCCGCAAAGGGCAAAGTAAACTTATGGGGAGAGAGCCGCCTCCTCCTCCTCCTCCTCCCCTCCTTCCTCCCCCCCAACACGGCTGCCCTGTCACTCCAGTGATGTCATGGAGAGCGAGTGCGTCCATTATCGGACACGCTTCTTTCTGGTCTGAGACACAATAACGTCTATTACAGTTTGTTTATAACTTACTTCTGAGTGAGTTTGAACCACTCGAGCTTGTGCTTGTTGTTTCGTGACACAGCGACAGGATGTTAAAGGGACAGTTCACCTCTAAATCAAAATGACTTTTTTTCTCTCTCTGGCCTGTAGTTGCAGATTTTTTGTCAGTGCCAGTCGCAAAGTTTTTGGGATATCGGCTGCCTTCTCGCTAATATAATGGTACTAAGGGAGCTCAAAACGAAAAAAAAAAAACTCAACAGCAGTGTCTCTTTCCAGAATGACCCAGTTACTCAAGAGACTGTGTTGAACAGTTTCATGTAGGAACTACTTTCTGTCAACTTGACAGAAGTAGATTCCATTTAAGAAATAAAGTAATTCTGGTGTATAGATCTGTGATTG
>JAJHUR010128680.1:1337-13581 GCA_027495735.1 Lutjanus campechanus | reverse complement strand
CACAGCACAGTTTAAAAACAACCCGTGGTTGACCAAAGTGCTTTATGCAGTAAAAAAATATAAAGAAATAATAATAAAAATAGTTCCTCCTGTGTTTTATTGCAGAACTGTAGTAGTCATTGTACTTTAATTCACATAATAAACCAATTTTAATCTAAACCAGGAACCATAAATGCATCATGGCTTTTGGCGTGCTAGTGCCCTTTTTATTTTTTTTCACCTCTGCCCCTCAAACAGCCTCAGCCTGCCACTGGCTATATATATATGTCATGACCTCCAAAGGCTTACACGATCAGTGGTTGGGTTGTTCAGTAACTTTGCCTCCAGTAGTACACAATGATAAAACAGCACTTTGCTAAGGATATTATGCCCAAAGCCTTGCCAAACATCCAGTGCTGTGATGCCAATTCCAAAGGTATTATGTGACATTGAAATTCAGTTTCCCCTGCACCTCAGATGCACTGCACACTCCTCCATCTAGCAGCATTATTCAAGGTTTATGCAAACCCATAATGCTGCTAAATTGCCTGAGCAAAGTTAAGGTGCTTAAGTGCAGGTCCAATAATCTGCCAGTCAGGAAAACATGACAACACTTAGCCAAAAAATCTGAATTAATCCTAATTTAACTTTGTGCTTTGCTGGCCTGATTACAAGTTACAGTTTCCTTACAGGCCCGAGACTGAGTAAAACAGATTACACTCCTGCTCGGAGTGAGCGGTGGGGGGGCTATGCAAATAATTCAGCTGATATTTGAGTTTGAATAATGCATTTCATAATCAGAAGTGGAACATGAACACTGGTGGGACATATTGTATATATTATTATGAGCGATGGAATTTGCCAACAGCGCTCCCAAAGTTCATCAAGTACGGCGCGTTCGCCGGCACGATGACCTGCAGTGCTGCAGAGCTGCCGCGCCTTTTTCCGCTGTTTACGCTTTGATTTATGCTGTTTTCTGTGGCAGCATTAATGTCAGCTGTACTGTAAAGGTTTCATTTTGATGACAGGAAATATGGACGCACATTGCATTCACCTTAAAGCTACAGAAATTATGTATGCATGCTTATGAACTTGGTTTTCCCATTTCAAAGTAGTTTTCATCTTGCCTTAAAACATATATTTTATATGCAGCGGAATTATACAAACAGATGATTCAATTATTAAACAGCTCCTAAAGCTTCTGTTGGAGTCGGTGGAGGAAACATCTGAAATTGTGGAGGCACCTGACAGCGTGTTCAAAGGGTAGACATGATTTGTCTCCAGAGACGTTTTTAGTTCCATATTGTCGCTGGTGGGCAGAAGCCTCATGTGTCCAACACAAGTTACTTTTTAGGAAATGAGAAAAACATGTTTTTAAACTAATTGAATGCTGCTTACTCAAAGTTAGAAGCTCCTTTTTAATATTTTTCTAAGTTTAAATATTTGTAAAAACCCACAGACAGATATAATGGGGGACCAATGGCACTGATTTATGGAAAAAAAAAAATCACCATGTGGAGCTTTTACCCATCGTCCACTTAAAGGACGATGAAAGCAGATTGAAAAAGTGTTGCTGTTGTGGGGAGAAGTCTGGAAATTATTAAGAGATGTGCTTGAGTTTTACCTCAGGAATATATTTCTCACATTGTTCAAACATTAGTTTTTACTCATCTGGATTACTGTCCAATGTGTCAAATAAAGTCTTGGGAAAAACTGTTAAAAACTACTTCAATTGGTAACACACATATGGATTAGCTTTTCCAAAATCTTAACAAGTTTGACAAAAAACAACACAAGTCCTTTAACTTATTAGTTTTTTATTAATGAATAATAACAGCCTGATTTAACGCTAGAATGACTTTATAGGTGATTTGATTCAGTGAGTTTACGGAAACTTAAACAACAATTCATGTGGACCATTTTATCTGACACGGTTCATTATTTGATCACAAATAATGATCAGAACTTTTTTTCTTTCCAAGTCACCAGGAGAAAATGGTGACTCAAATGCCGGGGGGTGGGGGGTCACACAAAGAGGAACCCATGTGATGTGCTTTTACGGGAATAAGAATAGCAGGTTTAGTGAACAGGGTGTAATTTCAAGTTGTTATAAGCTGACTACCATCACTAAAGCAGAAAACTGGATGGGATTCATTTAAAGAAAAATTACATTATATCAACTATTACCGCAATACGCTTTTTACAGTGTAGAGTCGCATGATTCTGGAGTGTAAGAGAAGAGCTAACATCATCAAAATGCACATGGCCTTTGGTTGGTCATCGGTGATAGACAGGACTGTTATTTCTTTGCTCTGTTTTACTGTTTTACAAGAAAAATGTAATTGTTTAAGATCCTGAATGTTCTGTATTATCAGTTTTTATTTAGGAGGAAGTGAAAAACAACCTCAGGATGCATTAAAGTTATGGCTATTACTGTAGCAACTAGAACTACCACCTCACGATTGTATACCTCCACCAACCAGACAATTTCTACAGTTGACACCCATGTCTGTATAATATATGTAGTGTAGACTATAATAAAATATGTTTGTAATATATTTGTATTTGCATCGCTGTATCCGAAACTCTGACACTTCATTTCTGAGTCCAAGAGGACACGTGAACTGAGTTTGAATAAATTCCTTCAAAGCATTCTTAAGATATCTTTATAAGAATGGGACGTACAAATGGCTGTACGGACATATGGACATGAAACCGAGGGACGACAGACAACCCGAAAACATAAAGCTTCTGGCTGTTGCCGACATGAGACATAAAAACTAATGCAATGCACAAAGGAATGAAATTATGTCTGGTGGTCTGAACTCTTTTTAAAAAAAAAATGGTTTTACTTGTTAAATGTGCAGTTTGGTAAAGAAATATTTAACAGCACAGAGCACCAGACCCTCTTCAAATAGAACATGTTTTACATAATTCCTGACTAATGATCATTAATGAGGAATTTTCTTGGTCATACATCATTTTATTTCACTTTATTTTTCAGTCTCTGAATACGCTGCTTTAGTGTTACTATTATCACTTTCGAGCAGGCCGTTTTTAAATATAATGAAGGGACTTAATACCATTATTGTCATTATCATCATTAGTAGTTTTACTTGAGTTGATTCATTATTAGTTGGTTTTTCTTTCCTCTTGGATTTTCAATTACTTTACATTATGATGTACTGTTTACTTTGACCCCGGGAGGAGCAGCTGCTACCTCGCTAGTGGCTAATGGGGGATCCAAATCAATAAATAAAATCTTAAACAGTTTAAATTATAAACTGGGTTTTTATTGCACCGTTGTACTGATGTGTTCGAGTTATTTTGAGCTAATGAGATACATTTATTTTGCATTAATTGTGCAGATTATTAGTTCTCTGAAATGAATTCAATAATTTTGCTGCTTATTTATTATGTTGTATTGTTTTGTTCTATATGCAGATTAGATTAACTCTGCAATTACCCACCATTTGGCTCAGTTAATCATTCCATGTGACTGGTATTAAAAAGAGACGACAAGAAACAAGAGAGTCGGCAGGAATCTTGAGAGTTTGTAGTTCTGCTAGATGTGTGAAGTAAACGACCACATATATGAATATTTAGAGTTTCTGGGGTCTGTTTGATGCATAATCACGGCCTGAATGTTTTGGGCCTGACGGCTGATTTGACAGAAGAACTAATCACATCTCAGAGCAACGTCTAGAACTGTTCTTCAGTCAAAGCATATTAATGTTAACTGTTGGACCAAAGGGACCCATCGTAATATTGTACAGAAGCAGCAGATTTAGCTTGTCCTCAGTCGCCTCAAGTCAGAAATCTTAGATCTTAACCATCTGAGAAGCATGTTTTCCCTACCTATGTTCAGCCGCTGCGGAGTCATCCATCACCCGTCATAAAAACCAATCTAGTAATATTGGATTTGAATGTCCGCGTTCACAATTCAGTAACTTATACTCAATGGGTGGCTCAGGAATGACGGCTGAAGCCAGAGAAGCCAATAACAACCCATGCTGGCCTCGCTCCCACATAATCATCCGCCATGAGTGATACTGAAAAGGTATAAAAATTCAAATTATAGGATTTATGCTCAAATTACCACAAAGGAGTCTACACAAGGCTGACTTGTGAGCAAGAATAAACTGCATTTCACTCATGTGACTATTCAGCACTTTTCAGCAAACCATCGGCTGTCGTTCACGTTTCCTGATTCCTGTCCAGACTTTTTTTTTTTTTCATTTCCATTTGAAGGCATTTAACTGAAGCTGAGTGTAGCTCTGAGAAATAGATTATAAACATACACTAAGTGATAAAATATTACAGGGTAATTGGTCATTCAGCAAATATAAATATCAGTTTGTGCATGTTTTTGTCCAAATTGCACCCAGTTTTTGTCATCCAAATATAGATTGCTGCTTGAAATGAAATTAAATATGTTGCTGCATTTTAAAATCATGAACCAAAATCACAATTTCAGTGCCTCTGTTGATGTTATTTTTAATTTTAATTCTAACAAAAGTCAATAGTTTTGCTCTTTGTCATACAATAGATTAAAAACAAACATCTCATCGTGATAGTTGGAGTTTTTGAAGATTCTTTATACCTCGAGAACATCGGTAAGTATCGTCAAACAGCCTTCTAGGTTTTTCAAAGCTGAACGGGGATAAAATCGATCATAAAAACAAAAACATTCTACAGTCGGTGACAAATATTACAGGGTAGTAGGTCAAAGCCAGGACCAGATCATTTAGGAACTATTCCTGTTTTTGTGCCACAAAAAAATGTAAAATAAATATATTTTGTATCACCAAACCATATAACCATCTGGATGAGAAAAAAAAATTAAAAAATAAATCCATGTCATCCGAAATTTCACCCAGTTTTTGTAATCCAAATATGAGTGGGTGCTGGGAATGAAGTGAAATATTTTGCTTCATGATAAAAAACATGAACCAGAATCAAAGTTTAATTTCCCCCGTTAATGTTGTAGGTGACAAATATTACAGGGTAATTGGTCAAAGCCAGGGCCGGATCATTCAGCAAATATTCTTCTGTTAGAATTTGCAAGATCATTTGGAAACTGATGCCCTAGTTTGCGCCTCTTGAATATTGTCAGTACATTGTAGCGTCAAATGAATAATAAATACAATCTTTGAAAAAGCCATAAGGTCATTTAACACTTTAACACTGTTGCCTTAATCTGTCACAATAAAAAAAAAGATTTTTAGCCTGTTTTTTTCCCCCCAAATTGCATCCAATTTTTCTAACCCAAACTGGTGCTGGGAATGAAATTAAATGCTTTGCAGCATTTTTAAAACATGAAACAAAACCAAAATTGCGTTACTCCTCTTGATGTTGTTTTTCATTAGTTTCTATCTTCGTGGAAAACAAAATGTCAATATTTTGCTCTTTCTCGTACAATAGATGGAACATTTTCCATCCCGATGGTTTTTGAAGATTCCGGAAATGCCTTCCATCACTCATCAGGTGTTGTCAACCTGTAAGTTTTTCAAAGGCTGTTTGGGTGTTTGTGTTCATAAAATTGAACGCATATCTCCGTGACACCTAACTGGGGCTTTTGTAAATCAAACGATGTTGTTGTCAGCTATGTGACTGAGCGAGTGATTTTTGTGTTGATGAAAAAAGGTGGTGCCTTGTGTCTTTGTCTGTTCAACCATTTTAAAACTGCCTGTTCTCATCCTAACGGCTCCTCTTGTTTATTCCAAACAAATCACTCTTGCTACGCTGACTCAATATTGTGTCGTGTCACTCCACGTTAAAGTCACAAAAAGCATTTACGTGAAAATGTTACAGATTATTACTTTAAGTGAGTCAACGACATTTCAAGGACAACATTTCACTTGTGAGGAGGATCACTTTGTCGCTGTCTGTTGAGCTGACAGTAGTTAGTTGTGTGTGTGTGTGTGTGTGTGTTTTTTTGTGTGTGTGTATAAGTAAAGATGGTTATCTGACAGAAAGCTATTGTCCTTTCCAGCATGAAAGGCACCACCGATGCTGTGTCTATCTACCTGAATCGTATGATGATGACTGCAGCTTGTGTTTATCCATGTGATACCAGGACTGTGTTTAGGAAGCAAAGGGATCATTTAACGTTAAATTGATAAATATATGATTATGCACCTTATCAGAATTGGATGCATTTTAAAAGCAGAGCCTGATTGCAGTGAGATAATTTGTTCTGTTGACATTAAAGCACAGATATGGATGTTTTTCAACATTTATGAAGTATGTGCCTGCACAAAGTTCATGCTGAATAGAACCACAAATATTGTGCAAAGATGCTATAAACAGTGCACTATATATATATATATATATATATATATATCCCTCACATACCTTCATTTCATATACAACGCCCAACTGAGCTACACTCAAAAAAGTGAACTTTGTGAGTTGTTGAATTTAATAAATGCAGCTATGCCAAATTTAATTACAGTAACATGTCTGTGTTAGCTTGTAAAACTTAGTCCACTATAGCAGGTTTAAGTTAAACTGAAGACTTGTTAAAGCCAAAAATAAAAAAGCCAGGAAGAATGTCCTAGCTGTGTTTCCATAGACCAGACATTGCACAATGCGTCTGAACCTGACTCCCTGAATGTGTCGTGAACGTCGAGAGCGACGGAGAGGACGGCGTGGATGAGAAGGCAATAAGATGTACTGAAAGAGTGGCAAGAATAGGAGGGTGAGAGAAACAAATGAGCAACATTCGACGAGAGTGTGAGGGCAGAGAGAGTGAGAGTGAGAGGCAGCATTAACGTGTGATTTTTAAGCCGCTCTTTAGCGTGACATGGCACTGTTTTGTCCTTGCAGGCCACTATCCCTCACATATCTACCTGTAACAATTGCATTGGTACTGAAACTCTTAAAACATACTTTTAATGCTGTTAGTGTTAAAAAAACCCAAAACGGAATAAAGATATTTTGAAAATGTTTAAACTGTCATGCTAACAAACTTAGATTCCTGTCTGCTTACATAAATGATTTCAGCACTGACATGTTTCTGAGCTTGGAAACAGTTGAGAAAACAATCTCAGCACAAAGTTTCTTTTATTAGCTGTGAAGTTTGGTCGGTTACATTTGCCCAGTTGTTGCTGTGAAGCCTTAAAGTGCTTGTGACAGTGTATTAAATAGTGGATGCAGCCTTTGTGACATCACCCGTCGGTTTCTGAAGCTCAGAGCGTGGTGTTTCGCTGGGCGTCTTCATCTTGGCAGTGCCTGACTCTGCTAGTCTCTGTGGGTGCAGCTGTGGTGGGCCGAATGAAGTGGCTACCTATAGTTATCCATCTGTGATAGTACCCACCTTTCAATGAAAGCACACACGCTCTTAATTATACATAACTTTGAGCTTTATTATAATTTAAGTGGGTGAATTATATTAATTCCACCCCCGTTCATTTGTCATGAAAACTGTTTTTTGTACCAGGCTGTATTCATGTTTATTTCTACTCTAAAGTTGGGCCTTTTAACATGAGGCTTTATAGGGATTGATTGTCATTTGAGGAACTGCAGTCTTTTGGCACTTCCATCTTGGTATCATTTTTCAGCTCCAGAGGTTGCCACTTGGACAAAAATTGAAATTTTAACATCTACAGTTTCAAGACAACTGGGCAAACTCCAGCTGCGGATACGGTGGAGTTCCAGAACAGCTACTAAATAGATGATAAGAATATTTTCTCAATGAATTAATATAAAAAGTATTTAAATAGTGGTCACAGTTAACTTCATAATATTATAATCATCAATTCTTAATATCTATACAAGAACAACAAAAACAAAGAATGGTTCTAACTCTTCAAATGTTCAGTTATTTTTTCTTGTGAAGTTCAAAAAACTACACATGTGCATGCATTTATAGACTGATATAGCTGCATAGGCAAATATTGGTCAATATTAAAGGGATAGTTCACCCAAAAATGAAAATTCAGTCATTATCTACTCACCCTCATGCCGATTGAAGGTCAAGTTTAGTTTTTTAGTTCACAAAACACCGCTGGAGTTTCACAGGAAAACTGCATTGGTCAAACTTTTTTTTTTAAGTTTGACAAATTTTCAAACTTAAAAAAAATTTTAAAACATAAAATGCTTCCATACTGCTCATCTGGTGTAATCCAAGTCTCCAAAAGCTCCAACATGCCAAGTTGGCTCAAGAAAGTGTTATTTACACCATGTTTTTAGCCTCAATCTTCACTGTAGATTCTTTGCTTGGAGGCTACGTTCATGTGCAGATGCATACCGTCTGTGTGTAGTGTGACGGTGCGCAAACAGCATGTCGGAACTTTGGGAGACCATTCACTTCAATTGTTTGGGAGATTCTGCAACACTGTTTTCCTGTGAAACTCCAGCAGTGTTTTGTGGACTAAAAAAAAACTAAACCTGACCTTCAATCTGCATGACTGAATTGTCATTTTTGGGTGAACTGTCCCTTTAATTGGCCCCGATATTTACCCTGCATCACTAATAATATCAATAACATATTAAAGGATGAATCTGGTGATATTCTATATTATTCCTGTAGTCATAAGATCCCACAGAGGACCAAAATCCACAATGAACTGATAATTCTAACACCATATTGCCTGTGTGACTGAAGCCTGATAGCTTATTTATCTGTGTCACTGGGTTTCTTTTAAAAACATATCAATGACACACCATTGTACTGGGTGACACACTATGAACGTGGGCACTGTGATCTATTATTTATCAATCCCACAAACATCGTCCTGCTGCTGCAAATACACCAAATGTGTTGCAGTCCTTGGCTGAAAATGGTTTCCAACAAAAGCACTACTTGTGCCTGTTTGAGTTTTGAGTATCCAGTTGTTTTGGCAAATTACTGACACTTAAAATGAAAGTGCATATTCATGAGCTTTTTAAAGGTTATGTTATCAGTTGGTTGTGATATTTGTTGATAATAACGAAAATATAGAATGTGTCCGCTTTTATTCTTTAATGCTCGGATGATATTTTCAAAGCCTGTGTGGCTCGCGATCAGATCTGTTTTCACTATTTGAATTAAATGGTAAAGGTAAAGTCAGCCAAAGTCACAGCATGCAACAAAACATTAAAGATTTAAACTGCACTTCAAAGAGCGGAATAAGCATTTTAACTCTTCTAAAGTCAGTCAAGATGCTTATGACCTTTAGGTTCTAAGCCCTTTAGTCATCCATTCCTTTTGACAACTGTTTTTGCAAAAAACTGTGTACGTGTAATGTTGAGTCTTTTCTCCAAGTTTTAAAAAGTGCTCCTGGTGCACTTTTAATCACCCGTGAGCTTGTCAGGATTTGGCAAATGTCAGTCTTGGTCGCTGTGACGCACACCTCAATGTAGCGAGAAGGATGTATCAACAATATAGCCCTCTAATACACGGTTAGTGTCAGTCAGTCTTCGACTGCAGTGCAACCACTTCAAGTCTCGACTTTTCAAAACTGCCAGCTTGAATGAACAGTAAACATAATACATATCCATCAAGATGACAGGCCTCCTGCTTTTTTTGGGGGCCTGTTTCATTAAGACCTCAGCCTCATGGAGCCATCGATGTGTCCAATGTGATGTAGCTGTAATCTGTTCATTACACTTTCTGACAGTAGAGCCGCATGCACAACTGTCTAACGTGGGACAATGCATCGAAGCCCGCAGGAGGCAGACCAGACCTCATGGCGGCTCACTGTTCACGACAAAAGAACAAACACTTTTGGCTTTCTTGTGGCAAAACAGGATAATCAGCTCAACTCAGCTTATTTATAAAGCACCTTCCGTACACACACGCAGCCCAAAGTGCTTCACACAGGAAAACAAATAGAAACAAAAGCAAAGAAAGAAAGAAACAAAAAATGGATGAATAAAAATTACAACATTTAAGAATTAAAGAGTACTGTAAATCTGTACTCAAGCACAAGTACTGTTATATTACTAAAATATTACTCAGTTACAAGTAAAAGTACCGGTGACAGAAATATTCTTGAGTAAAAGTACAAAGTATTCATTGCAGAAACTATTCAGAATATTAGTTAATTTTAACTGTTGATGTCACAGTCATCTCTCTGAATTAGGGTTGCAAATTTTGTGCGATTTCAGATGAAAACACTAATAATCGATTAATCATTAATAATTTAAAGGATTCTAAACTTTTCTTTCCTCATTTGCTATTTTTTCTGTTTGTGATCAGATCACCTGATTGGCTACTAATAATGCAGATGAAATGTTTACTCAGTAATCAACTGTGATTTTTAGGTGACTAACTAGATTACATCTTGTAATGAATACTTAAATACAAGTACCCAGAAAAACTACTTTATTGGAGTAATCTGAGAATTTGTAATTAGTTACTTCCACCCCTACAGATAAGGCAGTGATACATTGATGAAATTAAAATATATATACAATAACTGGAAAACAATTACAGTTGCTTTGTGATTTGAGCATTTAAACAGACAGTCACATCAACATGCACTTTGTGCCTCGGTTCTTCAGATCAGCTGAGGATGATGCGTGAATTAAGAGGCAGCTTTTAAAAATATGTCCAGAACAGTGGATCTAAGGATGAAAGAAAAAAAAAAAGGGTAAAATTCATCTAAAGTGTCTAAAACATGAGAAATAAAGGACAATCTTCTTCTCATATTCTGCTTCTTAGTAAAAACGTCCATCAGTGAGCTGTTCATAATTCATGATTTCTTAATGAGTTTGATGGATCTAATTTATGGTGAATATATTTGTCCAGCCGTGACTTTCTGAGAAGATTTGCAAGGAAATGGGAAGAAGTTACAATCCGACACTTTTCTATAACAGCGTATAACATCTGCATGCTGTTGAAAGTGTTGAACAGATCAAGGCCTCACAGCGTTACACATACACATACAGTGTTAATCTGTGAGTTCCTTCTGTTTTGGTTTTACGAAAGAATTTTTGCAGATAGGCAGTCATTATTAAAGCAATGTCTAAAAATGCTGGACATATGTTGTATATTTTGTTTAGTTGTGTGCTTGAATTATCCCAAATATTTCCAACAATGTTCAAACACAGAGAAAGCCATAATTTATTTAAGGTAACGGTGCCTTTTCTGCTAGCAATTGCTAGCTTGCTGCTAGTTGCTATAACTTCCATTAAAACGACAGATATGTTGGATCAGAGTGTCGAAGGAAGCTGGTGCATGTGACTTTTTTATGTCACCTCATCCATTATCATGACTTCTGCCTGAGTCAAGTTAGGTAGCTTTGCATCAGCTATGATGGTTTTTGAAAGTCCCACGCCACCTGGGACGAGAGTCTTCTCCAAGTTTCCGTTGATGAGGTAAAGTTTTTTTTCTCTAACTACTTTTTTTTTTGTTTAATCCAAGCAAAATGATAAAAATTCAAAGTGCGTCAGAGAATTTTTCCTGATGGAAAAAATGATTTGATACATCACAAAAAATATGATTGAACCTTATTCCAGTTCAGTGGATAAAAGCACAGCTCACATTGAGTGAAAAAATGTTTTGATTTTTCGGGCACATTTTGGTTTGACTCCTCAGACCAGTTGGAAAAATTCTCACCTCCCTCAGGTTATTAAACTGTCATCATTGTGATTAAGTCTCACACTATTTAAAAGTTAATGGCATAAAGTTGATGTACTTGGCAATCCTAATGTAACTTTGTTTAAAGAAATTAGATTCTCTTTTTTTTTGGCAGGAAATTAAAGAAAAGTTCTGAGGAGTGGAACAGAATGTCTTTATTGTCATTGCACATTTTCAATTCAAGGTAGATTTATTTATCATTATAAAACACAGCGTCGTATAACAGTACAACAAGTTTGTACAACAAAATTTCCTGTGCAGCTCCTAAAATGATCATTTAAAGGGACATTTCACCCTAAAATAAAAAAAATCTGTATTTCTCTTCTTACTATTTATTCCTCTAGATTGTTTCGGTGTGAGTTGCAGAGTTTTGGAGATATCAGCTCTGTAGGAACTAGTTCCGGTAGATTCTACTGTAGTTTCTAAATGAAACTGCTCACAACAAGTTCTGTGGATTATCACAAGTAACCAGGTCATGATTTCTGGAAAATGACATTGCTGTTAAATTTTTTTTAAGCACCATAGGCCGAGTGCCATCCAGTACTACTATATTTGAGAAAAGGCAGATACCTCTGTTGGTATCTTCCTTTTAATAGAATAGAATACAATAGAATAGAATAGAAATACTTTATTAATCCCCAAGGGGAAATTCATTTGTCTGTAGTAGTCTCATCTATTAGTATAAGAATTATAGAG
>JAJHUR010128678.1:0-16596 GCA_027495735.1 Lutjanus campechanus | reverse complement strand
TCCACACTTTGCCCTTCCATGAAAATAGATGGCTCTCCATCTTATAGCATTTAAAACTCATCTCAGCTTCTCTCTCTGGCTAGTGTTAATGGACCTCTTCATAGGCCATCTGTGAATCGAGAGAGGGGAGAAAATCCAAATGTGAGGAAATGCCATTGAGTGTGAAACAGCAGTGCGTTTTATGGAAATAGTGTAAAATGGAAATGCAAAGGGCACAAAAACTGTCAAAGTTCAAAATGCACTTTAAAGTCTATGGCCTAATTTTTATTTTGAGCGTGGAAGGTTTATTTAGTTTAACTGATGAAAACTTTTTTGTTTTAGATTTTGTTGGTCTATAAATTTTTTGACGAGTACATGAAGAGGCAAGACTTCTATTTGACAGGTACTTTTACTGGGCCCACAGAAGAAGGGCATCTTTAGGCTCATCTTCTCATCAAGTTGAGTGAGGCAATTATCATAGAAGGTGGACACTGACGACTCTTTTATAAAGGCAGTCAGATTTGCCTTTGCCTCCTCTGTATGAGTCATTCTTTGAGCCTGATGTCTGAGCCACACCCCTGTGTATGCCACACAAATGTTCTGTGAAAAAGACTCAGTACAAGCGGTGACATATCTTAAAGGGATAGTTCACACAAAGATGAAAATTCAGTCATTATCTACTCGCCCTCATGTTGATTGAAGGTTAGGTTTAGTTTTTTTAGTCCACAAAACACTGCTGGAGTTTCAGAGGAAAACAGCATTGCAGAATTTCCTAAACAGTGGAAGTGAATGGTGACCAGTTTTCAAACGTAAAAAAATACTGATGGTCTAGTGTAATCCAAGTCTGATGTAGCCAGCTGCTGGCTGTGGCTTCATATGCACCATACAGATATGAGACTGCTATCAGTCTTGCTCAACAAAAAAACAAATAAGCTTGTTTATGGTGACCAGATGTCCCATTCAGTTCAGAATTGTTTCAAGCTTGGTGTCCCAAGCCCAACAAACACTAAAATGTCCTGGTTCAACATTCACAGCTAAATTGTCACACTTTTCACAATACACCACACATCTGAATTCAACACAGATTTGTCTGTACATGTGTCAATCAAAACATGTTGTTTTGTGCAGCTAACCTTCATAGGCATGTGGCTTAGGCTATGACATTTGCAGGTCTTTCTTATAAAACCTGTTAGTAGCTTATGCTGATGGTTAGCTGTCTTTCTGAAAAGAAAGTCGATCTTTTCTAAGCTTAAGTCCAAAATACACCACTGGTGCAGTGTCATATGACATGCATCATGTGCTGCCCATTGCAAACATGCAAGGCATCACAGTGGAGTGCGACATTGACAAAGGACAAGATGAGAGACAGCAGATGAAAACCAAACACTGTGAGTAAGTTTTTATTTTATTTTATTTTTTTTATTTTTTTATTTTTTTAAAGTTATATTTTTGGGCTTTTTGTGCCTTTATTTTATAGGACAGCTGAAGATAGACAGGAAAGGGGGTGAAGAGAGAGAGGGGATGACACGCAGTAAAGGGCCGAGGGGGGGAGTCGAACCAGCGGCCACTGCAGAGGACTACTAGCCTCCATACATGGGGCGGACGCTCTACCAACCGAGCTAAACCTCCGCCCCTCACTGTGAGTAAGTTTGAATGCTGTCCTTATCTACTCATAATTAAATCTTGTAAAATTAACCACCTGAGCAGTGACGTGGGGTTTTGAATATAACAGAATAGAAAATCACTTTGTTGGATGATTTTTTTAATGGCCATCTGATCTTAACTGAACTGAGCCGAACAATGTTTCCATAAGTAATTCAAGTACAGCCAGGGTCAAGAAATATAATAGCCACTTCACTTACAGTTAAAACTATAAATCTGCACAAATTACGACAATTACAAACGTAAACTACCAGTTTTCTGAACATAAACATTACAACCAACGTTTGCAACATATGTGGTTTTATTAAACAAAGTTTAAAATTTGGCAAAATTGTATTAGTACTGCATGATTGGAACTGTGGGCCATTGCTACAATATTTTGAACCCACATCTTAAACAAGAGCAGAGATGCAGCAACACAATCTACTCCACCTATGTAAAAAATATTAATAAATGCCTTTTTATTGGGCTTCACCCTTGTATTTTATGCACATATTCCTGGACAAAATAACCAAAATAAGAGTTTACTAAAGTTTAGGTTTACTTATTACTACTTAAAAAAAAGAAAAAAAATTGCCCCCCATCCTGATGAAAATGCCCATCGGTTGTGCATAAGTACGTATGTGTGCATGAATTTACAATACACTTAAGGGTCCCGGTTTGGGGGATTGAAGATGTAGTCACTCCAAAATTATTTCCCCAAAATATCAAACTTTTACTTTCACATCACCAGGATCTGGTCCTACTAAACTCAAACTTAATATCATCTGTTCTACTTTGAGAACAAAAATGTAGATATATTGTAGATGCCTTTTGTTTTCTCCGGCACCTGAAGACCATGTTGCAGTCACAGTTGTCTGAGCTCAGCCTGGAGGGCAACTGTTTGTTTGGACTGTTAATCATCATTGAGCTGTAAATGGCCACTCTGTTGTGTGAGGGGAATCTCAGAGAGTAATCTCACCATGCAGGACATAATCAGACACAAGGTTAATGAGAGTTTGATGGAAGCATATGCCTCACACACGGCAGTGGTATTGCACCATAATAACAGGGACAATGAGTTAATGGTGCAGGTCCAAAGGCAAACATAAACAAAACACAATCAAGAAAAATGTTGGGACAATATCAATTTAGTTTATCTCACTCAGTTGTCAATAACATCAGCCTGAATGCCTTCCCGACAGTCTGTTCCAGTCATCCTGCATCTGATGGGAGCAATACTTCAGGGCAGGCACATGCTGTCGTGATGTCTCATAGCAAGCCTTGATTACTATTTTCTGTCACCTGGTCTGATACAGGCATATTTGGTAGAATAAGTGGCATTACCGATCTCTACAACAGGATGACAGATGATGGCAAATCAAGCTTGACAGGAAAGGGCCCTTCAGCTGAATGTGATGTGAGTCACTTCACTTCACTGCCTCCCAGTTTCCTATCATTCGGTGGGCTGTAGCATACCTAAAGCCCAGCTGCGAGGATGCTCGGCTCATCCGAGCAGAAATTTAACAACATAATGACCAAACGCTCCAGACGGATTTCGCACAACCATGTGCAACACACAGAGGCATGCAAATACATTTAAATGATTATTTGACAGGGCAGCATATTACACATTATATTATTTTGATACTAGGCCTCGCTAATCAGTGTCCATCAACCACTACATGACAACACCTGTGTCCTCAAAGGGACAATACAGCAAGAGACTCATCAAACCAAGCAGCCATGACACTGAGAGACAGATCTGAGGCACAAATTAAAGAAGACAGCTTCATCTAGTTGTCTACTACACTGTGCTTAACAACGCCGCTTGTGACACAGCAAGCGGCAACATCCGAGGCTAAAAAAAAGTGAAGCTTATGTGGAAGTGCCAAAAACTGCAGTTCCTTGAACGGCCACTTGAGACAGGCTCCTAAAGTGAATGACATAAACATGTTTACAGACAGGTTCAAAAAAGAAGTTTTGGCCTCTACTCCTAATTTCTCCATCCATGACAACTATATTGTGTTTTTAGATTAAGGTTTAAATTTGCATAATTTAGGGGTTTGCCCACTTTGAGCCATCACAGATTGCTAGCTGCTATGTAGCTGCTTCATTCGGCCACCTCAGCTCCCCTCATGCTCTACCTCATTGCCCATATTTGGATTAACTTAGACAAGCCAGGCACTGTCAAGATGGTGACAGTGAGGGATAAGCCAAAATTTCTTTTTGTTTGCTGTCATTCAGCTTTCAACTGTTAGCCTCCCTTTCACACCAAATTAATTTATTGACTTCTTAATTTGATTATTTTTTTCTTTCCTGAAGTTATGTATATGAAAGCTGATACTGTACATTGTGTAGAGCGTGTAAAGAAACTGGCTGAATCTTTGAAATCATTATCAAAGACTATACACTAGGGCCTTAATATGGCAACTAATAATATGCCACTGCTTTTTCTTTAAGGACAAAACTGTTTATAAAGTAACATTATTAGTGTCACTTTCACTTAAGTCACTTTTGAAAGTCATCGCCAGTGAACTGTGCGTAATTTCATTTTCACTCCGATCTGTCCATTTATCGACCTGCACCTGTAACAAGTCCAGAAGGAATTTGTACTGACAACCAAAGTGTAATGATGTATTTTCTGCAAATCTCTTTTAATGTGACTTGTTCCTGTTGTTTAACTGAAATGATTCTTTTTCTCTTCTGCTGTAATTGTTGAGAAAAGGGAGGACCAATACCCCACAGGAACTCTTTCATGGCTTACCTTTAAAGCAATGTCAATAGTAATTACTGAGACGGCTTATCTTTAGCCACTGCATCATTGTCCTTCACAGGAATCAGTGTTAGCTGTCCCTCTTCCAATTAATAGAAGCAAACACCAACATCAATTATTCAACTTGTACATCATGAGCAACAGTTCTGCTGCATTCATACTGCGTCAAACTATCCTCATCTTAATTGAGTTAAGAATCTGTGATGCATTCACGCTCAGTGAATCACCATACGGACGCAAGAAATAGCTGCTGTAGTTTGTTTATGGATTGTTGTAATTCATGAATACAAATGTGGATATTGCAAAAGAGAAAATATATTAAGATTACTTGTAAACCGAGACGACTAAAGTGTATTTTTCTGCTCTTTCCTAAAAGTGACAGGCAGTCAGTTGATTGTTGTGTTTCTAAAAACTCACCATTCTGTTTTATTCAAGATGAGACAGCACTCCCCAGCCTGCATGTTAGGATCTAAAGCCACAGAGTACCTACATCTTCATCCTCCCCTCACAGGAAGGATGAGGGCACCTGCTCTGCACTGATTACAGACTCTCCAGGACTGATCTCTGCATTCACTCTGGACAAATCCAGCATTATAATATCTGACTCTTTGATCTTAGTGCTCACTGTTGCAGTGGCCAAGCCGTCGTGTGCCTTAAATCCTTCAGGCTGTAGTCTGAAAATGATGGTGAGCGTGACAAATTTATGTACTGATTCAGGTAGGTCAGCCTAAATAACAGTCTGGTGAATTTCAAAGTGAGCTTATCAATATATCAGCAACCATTTGGACTATAAAATAGTGATTGGGTGTTGCCTCGTAGCTGCCAGCATAGTGCTGAGTTTTCACCTGCGATCGTAAATTTGATGTGGTTGCATACAAAAGATTCTATAAATCTTTTAGAGATATAAATTATTGCATTTGTGAAGAATGTATTGGTTAATTTTCATTTTGCAAAGCAATATTATAATAAACGAGGGGGGAAAAAAACTGTTCTTTTCCCACCTGAGTAGCTGTGCAACATTAAAGCGTGTGTGTCAGCACCTTTCAAGATAGTAGCCCCATGTAAATGTATAATTACAGAAACACTATTTGACTGTCATCAACTCCTCTGGGGCCAGCATTAATCCCAGAGATCAATGTTTCCAACCCCAGATATGCAGAGCACAGCAATCCATCTGTCAGCTCGGCCACCTTATCAGTCTACAGGGAGAGGAACCATCGATAATTACCTCTACCCACTAACATAATACAGACATTTTCAGGGGAAATTCACAGTCGGTTGTACCTAGCTTGACAACTGTTAGTGACTTGTCTGACAAAGAAAATGCTGCTGTAATGAATTTCTTTATATGTTAAACTCAAACGGAGATAATTATATTACCATTGTTATGGTCTGAACTAATTGTATTGGGGTTATTAAGTATTACTCCTGTGCCCACCATCTGGTAGGTCTAGTGTTGATTTTTTCTGTTCTAGTGCTGAATTTTCCAGACTCATATAATGTATATAGAGAAGACTGAGGAAATGTAATAAGAGGTATTAAATGTATTTTTATAGAGGAGTACAGAGGACAGATAGAGAGCCGAACATTATGATGTCACAGTGAAGCTGACCTCTGACCTTTTGGATATAAAATGTTATCACCTCATTATTTTATCCCGTTAGATACTTGTCTAATCAAATCTAATCAGTTCATCCTTGAGTCAAAGTGGGTGCTTTTACCAAGTTTGAAGAAATTCCCTCCAAGCTTTCCTGAGACATCACCTTCATGAGAACAGGACAGACATGAGGTCACAGTGACCTTGACCTTTGACCATCAAACTCTAATCAGTCTAATCCATGAGTCCAAGTGGTCATTTGTGCCAAATTTGAGGAAATTTCCTCAAGGTTACAAATTTACTCTCAACCTAAATAATGGTCGGAAGGCCATTATGGTTACAATAAACTTAAGTATGAAAGACGATCAGATGGCACACATGACCTGAAAATATAGAGTCACAGCTGCTGCCGGCGTGGAGGCATAATAAAAGGTTTTTCAAGCATTCTGACAGAGGTCCTTCAACATACAGTCATGAATGTCCAGTATTATTTGAGATCACGCACGCACGCATACACACACACACACACACACCTACACACACACACACACACACACTTAGTAGGCATAATAGCAATTTTTCGAATCTGGATTAAAATAAATTTCTAATACTTTTTAGATGCTTACAGTTAAGACCCTAAATTACAAGGTTGGAAGACTTTTGTGGATTTGAATATCCAGAGGCTTTAAGAATCACATTTTATATGTCACATATTTCTCTATTGTGCGTTTAACATTGTTATGTGTGTCATACATCGGTTACTTTTTATTTTTTTTTTTGCATAGCGAGTTTTCAGAGCCAAAGGGTGCTGGGGACTTGTTAGAGGAACGAGACAATCATGGTTAACTAAGGCCAGGGTGAACCAAAGCGTGAAGAGGCTCCATTTGGCACTGATTGCCCCCTGACAAACTAACTCCCTTCATATCCACTGCCATTGTGAAACTGATGAGCTATGTCTGTAATCGGCTCCAGTGATTGGAGAAAACTGCGTTGAGGGAAAGTGTGGCCTTGATTTGGATAGGCAGCGACAGCTGGAAGGAACTCAGCATTTCCACTGTTAGTGTGCTAGGAAAGGTGGTCTACTTGTGTTTCTCTTGGCAGCAGCAGCACATTGTGTGTTGGGTTTACATGGGTGCAACAGAGCCTCACACAAACATTAATGATCAAGCTGGAAGGACACTGAAACACATTTCTGCTGGAACTGAAGGCTGACACACTATGCCAAAATGGGACTAAAAATGTTCTTGTTCAGATGTCTCTTAGGGGAGAGATTACCATGGTTAAATCCAAAATGATTGTTCTGCAGCAACTGTAAGTACACAAGGACATGAACACGACTGGGGAAAGAGAAAATTAGTTTTTCTCTGACAAGTAACAAGAACAAAGTGTGAAAAACAAGAATCCCTTAAATGAAACAGCTAATCATGTCAAAAACTCTGTGGATTTGTGGTTAAATGGCAAAGAAAAGTATTTCACATGTAATAATAAGCATGAGACTAACATGGGGCAGCAGAAATTTCACAATGAGAGTAAATGATCTGTGTGTGTATGAACTCCGCAGTTTTTCAGTGGTTATTGTTTTAGTATGAGTAGGATGTGATGATACTTTAACGTATTAACTCACTACAAATTACTCAAATTTTACGGATCAACATTTTTTATTTGTAAATCCCTGTCAAGTTGTGTCTTTGAACAGGCTGAATATGACACCTTCCTGCTGACTGCAAAGGGCAGTAATGCTAATGTGTAGTCAATGCAAGCTATAAAAAACATGATAAAAGAGGAAGAAGAAGAAGATGACAAAGAAGAAGAGAAACAAGTAAGTATTTGGCCAAAATAGGGACATTTAACAGAGTTGTTTCAGCTACTGTGGTTATATCGTAAAGTGTTTTGGAGTCACAGTAACCCTCAAGTCAGGAACAGATCAAATCTTAATCAGATAGTTCTCATTAAATCAATGTAATTGTTTCTAATTTCTGTCAATCCTTCTCGCTCTCCTTCCTACCTTGACAGTGACATCGGCATGTTTGTCTTAATTTGTCTTACATCTGATTAGATAGACCACTACCGGTGGCTCTTCCTGTCAAGTTGTTCACAGGCAAGTGAGGACTTCTCTACAGGCTCTGGGCACTAGTGTGTGGGAAGTGCCATAGCCAATAATGACATCTTGGATCACATTCTGCTGAAGAGGAAATAGACTTTGACACTGGTGACAGTGAGGCAAACCTACTTCAGTTTAACCACTGTGCTGCATATTGTGTGTTGCCTTAAGGCATTTTTACACTAACAGTGATGCGAATAAATGGCACAAAATTGGGAATATTTCAAGTGATCAAGTGATGATGGCCTGGTGCTCCTTTTACTTGAGATATAGAGGATAACTTAGTGAACTTTACTTTTGGTTCAGGAACTGAAACTGTACCACAACCACCTGGCAACATATTTTGGGACGGCAGTTTGAAGACGCAGAAGAGTCATTTCAGTGGATTGACACAGACCACTGGCTAAATGTTTGAGGTAAGATTGATATTATAATTAGCACACACTTCTAGCTGTGCACAGTGTGCATTTGGTTCATTCATACTCTTCGACAGAAGGGGGGTTGCCTGTAGTTTAGATGTTAGTTTGAACAAAGACGCTTTATGTAGACTGTTGAAGCTTGATATACACCCCGTTGTCACACTGAAGCTCACTTTCTGTCTTTGAAATAGTTGTCTTTGTAGTTCTTTTCCCTTTTATCATATAAAACAGAGTTCTGTGAAACAAGAGATCTGCCATATTGAATGTTTTGAATGTGACATTAGCTACAACATGAGGTGAGTCAGATGAGTATATGTCGGAAGCAAAACCTTGGAAAAATCGACCCCATTCTGAAAAAAATAAAACCTGCAATAGCGCTCAGTGTAACCCCATTAAGCTTGCATTGACTGGATACAGGTTCAAAAAATATTAATGACTTATGATTAAAAAACACTTCTGGTGTGCAAAGGTCTTTATTCCTGATCAAATGAGAAAAGCTGCATTCATTGGTTGAAACAGACAGTTCAATGTCACTTCAGGGCCACCGCATTTTTTTCTGTAAGACCAGATCTCCGCTCTTAACTGAAGAGTCAATGTGTTTGGTCAGGAAATACAAGTGTTTTATCACCCAGAAAACCTCATTGTCCCTGCCTCGTCCACAGCCCGGGTCATGTTCTTTACCATCCACCTGACTGAACACCTGACCCCAGTTCACACTGGCTATAAACTGAGAGAGCAGTGTTTTCCAACGCAGCCAACAGTTGCTGTATTTTGGCAGTGGAGCCGGACTTTGCTACAATTCAGGCTGAGCTTTTGGAGCCCAGACAGTTGGCAGTTGTGCTGTCACTGTTGACAGTACAACAAGGCAGAGTGAGTGTATTTCTGTTGTTGCACAAATTTTATTAGAATTAAAAAAAAAAAAAAAGGGACATAGGACAATACCAGTTAACATTAGTTTCCATCACAGGAGAGGCCACAGAGGGCTCAATGTAATCAGCAACAGTAACTTATGTTTGAAGACAAGTGTATTCCCCTATTAATCTGTTCCATCATATTCATGATACATGAATGAGTGGGTAAGCAGTGGTGGTGTTGAGGTGGTGTGTAACAGGTGAATGAGTGCTGCTGTGTGATGTGTTTACACTGCCAGCAATCCCACCACGGCCTCATTTATTCAAAAAACTATTTCACTCTCACTTCAGCACATCTTCTCTTTATCACTATGGCAACTTTTCTATCTCAGTTAAGCATATGAACTTTTTATGAACCTGATGTTTACCGTCAGATTTCTGTTGGCTCAAATTCAAGATGTGCATAAAAATAGTGGATGGGAACTCAGGCAGCTCTGACTATAATGCACCTCCTGCCACTATGGATGCCTGCAGTGTGTAACAACCTTTTGCTCTGCTGAATTTATCCTTGATAGAAATGGTAAAAAAAAAAAAAAAAAAAGTCATTCTGAAGAGGCGTCCGCACATCAGGGACATAATGGCTCCGATTGCAATACCCTTTGTACTTGCTGTCATTATTAAAATAGCAGTCATTCTGATTGCACCGAGCGCTACATGGTTATTTCTTGAGAAGTTGGTGCCTTATCTAACAAAGTGTTATCTTTATAAGTGTAGCAAAGTGTAGAAGAATGAAGATCTGAACCTTAAATTCAGGAAAATGAGATAACCACATGTGACTAAATGAAAATTTTCGTGGATCGGGTGATTACAGTAACACCTGTACAACTTTAAGACAGATACAGTATGATTCGTTTAATTTGCCAACAGAGATTAGAAACTTGCCACTGTCACATACTTTTCTATTCATGCTGAGGCAGCAGGTAATGATTCTGACTGGGCCCACTGCCAGTAATGACCATATAACTTAGAAACTATAATGCATACATACATACATCTATGCACATGTATTTGGCTTATGGAACTTACATAGGGTATGTACATAATGTACATGAAATTAAACTAGAAAAATTGCATTTCCTTGCGAAAATGCAGTGGGAATGCATATTGCTGAAAATAATTTGAAAAAAATAGCAATAGTAGCAAAAGTAATAGTAATAGCAGAAATAGTTACAGTAACAAAAGTAATAGTAATAGCATAAATAGTTACAGTAACAAAAGTAATAGTAATAGCAGAAATAGCAATAGTAGCAAAAGTAATAGTAATAGCAGAAATAACAATAGTATCAAAAGTAATAGTAATAGCAGAAATAGTTACAGTATCAAAAGTAATAGTAATAGCTGAAATAGCAGTAGTAGCAAAAGTAATAGCAATAGCAGAAATAACAATAGTATCAAAAGTAATAGTAATAGCAGAAATGCTTGTAAGCATTCCCACTAATTATGGCTGGTTAGGGTAAGGGAAGCATAATAATTACAGTAAAGAAAAGCAAACATTAATTGAAGGCTTTGTATGAATATCAGTGCTGTGCACCCATCCAGCACTCTAACCTGACTTTCTGCTTTAAAGATTGCCACCAAACACTGGCATTGGATTTAAATCGAATATGCTGGACGTGTATATTGTGTGTATTTCTAAAGATCTTTGTCAAAATGTCACATTTTGAATGAAACAGTTTAACCTTCATGAGTGGATTTTTTGGCCTCTAAAAAACATATAGTGAGCTTATAAAGTTGATAAGGCAAACATCTTTGTACACAGTTGCTTAATTACACATCAAATAGATGGAGCAACAATATCATTCATTTGGAGTTGTGTTTCTGGCCTCCTCATGAATGCAAGTCCAATATTCACTCTCCTTTTAGCTCTGGTCTGGTCACTTTAGGGAAATATCTTGATTTTCAGCTGCAAAGTAATAGACTATGTTCATTGATGTGATGCCTGTTTTGTCTGTCTCTGAGCTGGCTGTCACATTGGTATCCTAGTGGCGCCCAACAAGGCGGAGACGCTGCCCTTGGCGCAGTATACTGCTCAAAACTGCTGCCATGCACTGGACTCAAAGGTCAAGTTATTTCAACTTTGACACCAGCTGCTGATGACCTTTTAAAGCATAACCAATGAGATTACAGCTGTATGTGATGACGTAGCCAGTGGGGCCACACACAAACAAGGGAATTAGACAAAGTGATGAAAGTGTTTCAGAGTTACCCAAACTACTGTTTTTACAACACTAAAAACATACCACGATCTCTCCAATAAAATAATGCATGGCGAAATATCAGTTGTCAGATGGGGCTACAAGATTTGTGAGTACAGTTTACGAACTTGGCTAAATTTAATGCTAAAGTTAGCTTAGCTGTTTGTTTGCCAGGCAGACATAACATACAGTTCTGCACTTTGCTTCTGCAAGTGTCTACATCTACTCACAGTGAGCCAAGAGTAAAATTCTTATCATGTGAAGACAGTTTAATGAAATGTGTTATGAAACGGGATTGATGAGAGCAGTGAGTGTGAACCAAAACAGTAAAGTTGAGGGCAGCAAAACTGAAAAAGTCAGTTACAGATGCTAAAAAGCTTGCTAAAGGGAACTGCAGAGTTACAAGGAACTCCTCTCATATTACAATCAGTCATTTGATCAGTTGTTAATATAAAAATATTGATACGGCCAGCTTTAAATTTTCCAACTAAATGTGAATGAGACTGTTATAAAACGAAGCAGGTTAAATCATCCATGTTACTATTCCATTGAAGAATGTAGCCTCATGTTGTGAAAGTCATTACTGGGATGATTTGAACTGCACAAATCTTTATTTAATTCTAGAGGTGATGCACGTGTGTGTGTGTGTGTGTGTGTGTGTGTGTGTGTGTGTGTGTGTGTGTGTGTGTGTGTGTATGTGTATGTGTGTGTGTGTTTTACAGGCTGCAACGGTGCACAGCGCTAGAGGGTCTCTGTCAGTGACCTAGTCCCTCCAGAGTGCACTGGCCTAGCCTCGTCCTCCTGTCCTTTATAACAATGGGAAGGGTAATGGCCTCCCCAAGGCCTCCTCATTCAGCCTGATTGCGCTGCCAGCATCAGGCCAGCCATGCCATAAAACAATTAGCTCCATTTATCAACCTTACATCCACTATCTATGGGAGGGGGGGAGTGAAGGTAGGAGAAAGAGGTGGAGAGAGACAGGGGGACTGGTTGGACAGAAGACGTGGAATTGGAGGGGAGTTCAATGAGAAAGATAAGCATCAGCTGTCATCATTTGTTGATTGTTTCTTGCTGCTTGAGTCAGCCTCAAAATGGCATTATGTCTGCTTTCATAAGAATATCTTCAAATGTTAATGAGAACATATTGAACTTATTGAATTATCCTGACTGAGTGCCACGGCAACAAGCTTTCACCTTTGAAAAATTAAGATTTTAACAAAACCTGAATCAGTATTAACAGCAAATCATTCCTCCTTCAAATGAAAACATTTCAAAGACTGCAGCTCCACCACTGGAGCTCAACGAAATTAAAATTGTAGAACCTGACATACAGATGACAAAATGAAACATCAGTGAGATGAAGAAAAAAAAAAAAGCTATAATTGTACGCCCAAAAGCATCACAGCAGGATCCAGCACCAGGGCAGAATTCTTCGAACATTATTCTTTCATATTTTCCTGCTACTAATACTACTATTTATTATTAATGTACCACCATGTAATATATAAACATGTTAGTGATACACTTTCCAATCCAGGGTGAAGATCATTGGAATTCCTCTCTTTGCTTTGATGATTTCACTCAGCATCTGCTGCCATGTTCAAAAAGGTTTGTGAAAACCCGCATGCCTCCCAAAATCAGTCATTAGATGAGGTCACATGATGCACAGGCTAAACTCAGCATGGCAACAGATGTGGTTGCAAAATAAAATTATGCTAGAATAGCGGGACAGAAAGTGTAAATAAAAATAAACATGTCAACAAAGATGAATAACAGCCTGAGCCACCTTCCCAGTCCCTCCACCCCTCCACCCCAAGAGAGACGTACGATGCAGCTGTTAAAAGCTGAGGGAGAGTAGTAGAGTTTTTATTCCCCTTTTCCTTCATCTCTCATGTGTAATAGATCGTACCTGCAGTTTCTCTGAGCAATTGTCGGGTTCACCCCAACATCTGTCATGTGCAGTGCATCTCTATTAAAAAGCTATTGTACAACAAGAGAGATGTTTGACTGAGAAAGATGCAGGTACTTACTTGCACATAATTAAACAGAGGTGGGTTTTGCCTGTTAAAAAAAAAAACACCTTGAATGTGTCTGTTTTGTTCCTTTTTAAGATCTCCGCTGTTTTAACTTCAGCAGTCTGTGTGAAGTGAAATAAAGCTCATTGCCAACAGGTGTGTTATTAGAAAGATGACTCACACTTTATTTTATCATACGCTTAATTGACATAAAAAGATGTATGTTCAATGTGCGAAACTGGCAGTAGCACTTAGGAGGTCCCCCAACCTAGTGCTCCAGTGTTATGCTGAAATCATACACAGACTAAGTACACAATTTCATGGATGCATGCCAAGACAATCAACTGCTTGTAGCTGCAGAGGTACCAGTGTTAGCTCTTGGTGCCTCCACTACATTTTTGTTGTTATTCTGATTCAGCTTCCTAAAAGTGAATCCAAAGTTAACAAATAATAAACTTTTCTTTCTCTTTGACATACAGTGTTTTCCAGACATGATGCAATATTGACTACTGAGTCCCTATTTGTAGCTCAGTGTGACCATACAGGGTGATGTTAGGTTTTCTAAACTACTAAACATTTGGATTGTGGACCATTTTTAACAGCACCAATGCATGGAAACAGGCCTTACAAGAAACAACTACCTGTAGGTAATCAATGACAGTATACAGGGAGAAATACCATAATATTTCTCTGTATATATTTTTTTTATTTATTACTTTTTTGTGAATGTAAGTTTTGCAATGTTTTGCATAAAGTTTTGCAATGTTTTGCATAATAAATATTGGACACAGCTTTTAGAAGAGACCCCCGCACAAAAAAAAAAAAAATGTTGTTGAGGCTGTCACTGGGTCTCAAGTGTCAATCAAGTGGTCTCAGACCACATTTATTTCACACCATGGGTATTCAATTTGAAAAAAAACAAACTAGAAAAAATATGTTTTTATTAGACAGAATTAAATCCTTTATTAGACCCTAATTAAATTTTATTAGAGGGTAATTAGGGACACAAATCACATTCTTTGCATACAGTTTTACAATAAGTCTGTGCAGTCATCCACAGACAAACTACCTGGCTACCTCTGTAATTTTCACCTTTCGTTGTTAGATCTGGTTCACACATTAAGTAGCAAATGTGTTATTTTACTTCAGTTTATGGTACAGTTCTGTTGTAATGTGTCCCAAATTACCCTCCAATAGAGTCTAATAAAGGGTCTAATACTGTGTAATTATTTCCAATTTTTGTCTCATTTGATAGAAAGGCTCCTTATGTCTTATTAGTGTATTGTAAAATAAAGTGCGACCGCTGACTCTGCTACAGACACTTACATCATGTTAACATGTAGAGGCTGGTAATTATCCAACAGCCGAAATAGCAACTCATTACAAGAGTCATAAGAGGGCACAAGGTCTCCCGAAACACACCCAGTTGCCATGCCCCCATAATCCTTAGCTCATCGTTGATGTCAGCAGGAAAGTAGTATATCTCTGGCCTTAAATCATGCCCTCTACTCCTCAAAGTCTTTAATTAAGTCCTGATCGCCCTGTCCTCCATTCCCAGTATTAGTGTGTTTAATTTCCTGCTGTCATATCGCCTTCCCTTTTGGATATATTATTCATCAAGCCTCTCCACTTCTCAGTGTTTCTAAGGGCAGCGAGTCGGCTACTACAGGATGACTGCTGATTTCGATCCATCGGCTCGACCATTAAGGACGGCTTAGAACCATAATTCCTCGAGATATTACTCTCAGGTTCAAATGTCAACATTTAGATAAGAGCCCGCTTGATTCGTCTCCCTCCTTGGATGAGGGATGAAGTCCTAAATGCCCGCTGCCTGTGTTTGTGTTTTCATTAGTGGTGACTTCAATGTATTCCCAGAGCAAATAATGCCAGCAGAAAAGAAGATGGTGTGTTGCTCAAGTGGTGGGACTAATAAAATATGAGGCCATGTCTGAGATGACACACAGATGACTCAGCTGAAAGTAAAACCGCCTATTCATCTTTGGTCCCAGTGCCCAATAGTCTGTCTACAGTGGCCTACAAGTCCACTTTCATCACTTTTGTGCTTGGGTAATGAGTCAAACTAGAACCAGAGCAGCCTGAAGTCACTGCTGTTGGTGAATCTCAACAATTTTTCTTTTTCCATTTTCTTTTCGACAACACCGCAGAAGTATCTCTGTCCACTCAGAGATCCAATCGAGTGTGGCAACTGGCCACCCACCGCAGTGACAAGCACAGAATGAAAAACACTCTAGACCATGACACATAGAGTTAGGTGCCACACGTCAACAGGTTGTCTTATCGCTGCGCTGCGGACCGTGAGCACTTGAGTGAAATGGGCAGAGAGGCTCTCTGCTGTGAGATGAGTGGAGGAGACGGTGTTGCTTCTGATCTGGTTGGGTGGCTGAATACTGTAGAGCAGCGGCCAAAGCGGAAGCTCGTGGGTCAACATGCCCGCCCAATTTTACAGTTGAGGTGCGTTCGTCGCCATAGATGCTGGTGGCCACCGCAATGCTCCAAATAGAGCGTCATTTGAGTGGCAGTCGAAGCCATAGAATGTGGCAGAATGTGGGCACTGGAGTAAGTGTGTTTTTTTTTTTTTCTCTGTCTCGTTTTGGTCCCTATCCTTTGTTGTTATCGCCGAGGCATTTGTTCAGCCATCACAGCAACATGACTTGACAAAGGAATTCTATTGTATTGTCTCACTGTGACAGGTTTATAGATGAAAAATGGGATGAAGAAAATCAGGAATATCCAGACTCCATGAGCAGAAGATCTAGAGAGACAAAGGATTATTAAAAAAAACGAATTTCATTATGTAAATTGTTTTTTAACACTAAGATTTAACCTTAACTTTGCTTATGTACTAATTTATATATTTGGGCTTGTAAAATCTACTGTATAAGTAAACAACTATTTCACAGAATGTTCTGTAAGATGTACTGTACATTTAAAAAATCCCTGA
>JAJHUR010128676.1:0-33543 GCA_027495735.1 Lutjanus campechanus | reverse complement strand
GATTCTCCCGGAATCGTACAAATTTTTAAATTTCGATTCCTAGTTTCGATACCCAGTCTGCCAACCGGAAGAAGAAGCCACCTAACACCAACGAAGAAGAATCCGCCCGAAAGTGTTTGCGTTACCATGCATGTGTGGTGACGGTCTAAAGTGTGACTTCACTTTAATACAAATAACGATAAGTCGGCTCAGTGCAACACTTGTAAAAAGATTATATCATGCACACGCAGTGATGAGAATAACGGCGTTAAAATAAATGGTGTTACTGACGGCGTTTTTCAGTAACGGGTAATCTAACTAATTACTATTTCCATCGTTACAGCGCCGTTACCATTACCGACAATTAAATGGGGCGCGTTATAAACTAAAGCTACTCATTGAAGCTCTTGTCATCCGACTTGTCTCTCAGCCACAGGCGCTGCACAGCTGTTTATTTTTTTCTTTGGTGAGGGACGAGGGAGGGGCAAGACAACCGCATAAGTGATGATGATTGGCTAAGGTAGAGTAAGCTTTCATGGTAAGCCAATCAGAGGCAGTGTTCAGTTTACACACAAACCACTCACGCACACAGCAGCCCCACACACCCAAACTAGCAGAGGTAAACTGCAGCCATGGGGAGTCTGGAGGGAAAGTTTGCGTTTTCAAAGTGGAAGTACAGACACTACTTTATTCTCCTTGAGGTAAAAGAACGGACATGTGAAGTGGACATTATGTCCCGGAGCGAAGTGTTTGTCCACGTCCGCTGTAAGCAGCTCTAATCAATAAATTGTAGAAAACGCTGAAACACTCTTCTCTCTCTGACAACGCGACGGCATGCCGTTTATTATTTTATTCACAATCAGCTGACACTACATGACAAACTGTCTGATGTATATCAGGCTCCTCGGTAACCGTTGTCATAGATACCACACAAGCTTCACCCAGGGGCAGACCAATAACTGCTAACTAATAATAACATTCAGTGTTTAGCTTGTTATTAATGTCCCAAAGGTAGGCTATTTGGTGAATTATAACCATTAACAAACATTAAGAGTCACTATCTGTCCAGAACGCTCACGCATACTGCCTGAGAAGGCAGATATGATCATTTTCCTTAACAAGAACTGTTTCTGATTTTATACTGAAAAAGTACAAAAAAGTGTACCTCTGTGAAAAGAAAATTTATAATATTTATATTCAAGTTCATAGATTTGATATTTATATACTAGTTGAAAACAGCCCTGTGAGAAATTCATAGTAAAGTTCATAAAAAGTAAAAAGTTCATAGAATTAAAATTCATGGAGAAGTTCAGACTATTTCATCCAGAAAGACCTCTGGTTAGCTAGCTCATTTGAAACATGTAAACTTTTTTGACCCTGCCTCCTAAAAGAATCGGAATCGAGAATCGTTAGGAACCGGAATCGAAACGAGGAATCGGAATCGGAACCGGAATCGTTCAAATTCAAACGATGCCCAACCCTAGAGACAATATGCACTAGATATATTGCCAATCTTTTACACATGGCAAAATGCATTCCTAACTAAATAATTTAGCTAGATTAGTCAATAGAGTGCTACAGGAATGAGCTCTAAAACCTGAAAAAAGCAGATACCTGAAAGCACAAACAGTGAAACAGGAAAGAAACTGAACACAGAGATTCAGTTAGAAGCTACAAGTAATGGGAGATGAACACTTAAAAACACCACTTTGCTCACTTGCAAAGAAATGAGTCTCAGTTTTCCCACAACACATTAGGGGGAAAAAAAAAACACAGAAAGGCAAACTCGTACTGGCAATGGGGAAAGGGTTATTCACCTATTTTGGGGGGGGGGGTTTAGCCATGTTTTTAAAAACTCCACCACGTATACATGCTAATTTTGGTGTAAAAACAGGATACGTGGTGGTGATGCAAAAGTATTGGGACAATGGTATAGTTCATTTATAGCCTAACATTAGCTTTTTACTTCTGGGTATTGCATTTGCATATACTGCACTTAAAAAATCAAAGTATTATTAATATTATGCTGAACAAAACATTTAAGAATCATAATCGTCTATCCACCACAGATCTCTTTTTCTGCAATAATCCGAAATCAATGGAAAAATTATAATGGCTTTTTGTCAAGGAAACCAGAGCAATCCAGGTTGGCCCAGAAAAAATAGGTCATACTTACAACACTCTATATCCTTTTAGTAGGCTTCTAGATTTACTATACACATAAGCCCACCCCTACACCTGAGGAAAAACCAAGTAGAAACACTGGAACAATATATGACAGCAAAGCACTGTGCTTATAGCTTATGAAAACATCCCTCCTTATCATGAGCCTCTGCTTCAGCATATTGACATGTGCATATGCTGTACTCCTGTTATCCTCCATTTCTGTTTCACTACGCTGACAGCAAGCAGCCACGTATGACCAACATACTGTATACACACCACTGCGCAAGAGGTCACCCGAGGTGAGATGATTCACAGTGGTTGTGTCTATGTGGACTCTGCCCTCACAATGACCCAGTGGTTTGGGTACACTGTTTTGCATGGCAGATTGTTATGGCAGGAAAAAAGATGGGGACAAAGAGAAAGAAGAGAAGCAGTAGAGTGGGAGGAGGAAAAGGCAGCTGGTAGGAGAGGGGGAGGATGTCTGGTTTGTAACATATAAGAGGAAACTTCCTGCTTCCAGGTCTGATTGAAGTTTTTATTTTACACATGGCTGAATACAATGATGAGCTGTCAGCTTTTATCTTAATCGATGAACAGGATGTCAGGTCCTCTATCTACAGAACAAAATGTATAAGAACAAAAATACCAGCCACTGCTCCGTCATACTACACAATGGCGCAACAGTGCAAGTATAAACAAGTGTTTATAAATGGTTACCCTCCAAAAATAGACACTAGCTGGACAAAGTGAGAGAGAAATACTGTCTCAGTTAAAAGCACTGGGCCCAATTCATGGAACATGAGATGCTGTGAATATCTTTAGCCTAAGATGAATGAGAAAGGTGGTACAAAGGAAAAGTAAGAAGGTAAGAAATGATCCTCCATTTAAGATGGGGTTGTTTTTTTTCTTGGGATTCCTCATTTTTCCAAATCTTCATCAAGATCAATGACATCACTGTTTTCAATGTCCGTAACCACGTCTCTTATCTCTGCTTGTAAGAGCTTGGGATAATAGCTCGAGTTACAAGAGGCTTTCTAAATCTTAATTAATTAAATGTCTGAAAGAGTGAGACTTTATTAAAGCAGTCACTACAGCTTCTCTCCACTGGAAACCTTCTCTCCCCCCGGCTATTGATCACTCTATTCTATTTCCTAGTCCTTGTGTCTCCTTACATGTCATTTGATGTATTCAATCTGCCTACTATCCAACTCCACTCCAAGGGCTGGACTACATGTTGTCCAACCATGCTGGCAGGTTCAAAGGTCAATGTGAGTAACATTTAGGGTAATCTTTTGGCAGAATGTGGTAGGAATGGACAATAATAGAACTATGTTTTCATTTGTGTATGGTCACAAGAAAATGATAATTGTTGTGTTTTTGTTACTTCAGCTGAGCCATTCACATCTACAGGGTCCTCCTCCGCAGAGGTCAACATGCACCAGCACGTTTCTACAGTAGTCCAGAACAGACAAACCAAGATACAATATGTGCATCTAGATACAATCTAGATATAATCAAATAAATAAACAAAATTAACTCACAACATGTCAAGAAAAGAAGTATTGCATTTTTGTTATTAAGCACAAAAATACAATCGGTCAACTTCACGTTATTCAAGTTTCTCTCTTTGACCAAACTAAGATGAGCTATTATTGCCTCGTTAACTCCACAAAAACACACTTCATCCAAACAGACAGAAATTAAATAAAACTTACCAAAATCATCTTTCTACTGGCATAACAATCACCAACTCTGATTTGGTTGAAACAAATCTATAAATCCGAGTTAGATGTGTAAACAGTATGGCTCTACAGGCTGTTTTCCATTCATTCGCCCTCCAGCTCAGTGAACTCATTCTTAGCCTGGAGTGTGCTGCTGAATGAGTGTGTGCCACGAATCAGTGGCTGTTACTTGTGCAGATCATTAATTGGCTACATAAAATGGCAAAAATCACCCCCCCCCCAAAAAAAAACAACCAGTAATGGTCTCTACCAATAGCCAATTTATCAGCCAAACAGCTTGAAGCCACCGTAGGTTCTCCTACATGCTTGGAAGGGGATGGTAAGGGAAGCAGTATTCAGCTGGCTGCAATCTACAACCTCGCCACTATTGCTTACTGTTGATTAAATGATGATTTGTCTGCTTCATAATAAAAGCTTTTACGGTAGAACTTTTGTTTAGAATGTATAGGACATTTAGTGTTTATCCTCCGTTTTCTTCAGTTAAAAGACACACCTTAAACAAGGTAGCCCTGTTATAATGGAGGTGCAAATTTCTAACATGCCCGACTGACATGAAGAGTCAAACCAAGTCAAACCAAGCCAGCACAGAAATTGTCAGAATTTGTCAGAAATTGCACTAAATGGCTACAGCTGATGGCCAGATGTATGCCCCATGTCTTCCTCAGTGACCTAAACCGCTTTATAAAATTGGTGCCAAGTGTGAAAGAAAAAAGAAGTCTTTTTTTTTGGTCCATGAAATTTGTACAACAAACCAACAGCAAAAATCCAGTGCCAAAGTGTTAAAGACATGCAAGTTCAAAAACGCAGGTACATTACATTTTTAAACGGCTTGTTTCGTTTTTTGTTTTTGTTTTGTTTTGTTTCTTTTGCTCCTGATGAGAAATTCTTGTCTCATCTAACAGCAGGTTGAGCACAGGCTGTATTTAGTGAATATATGGTGAATATAACCACTGTCAAGTGTAGTTTTCATTCATAGGAGTTAGCTGCTCAATGCAGAACATAATGCGGATCTTCGATGTACCAGTATAGAAACATGTGGGTGGAAGCTTCTTCCAGGAGGAGCGCTTTATACCACATCCTTCTCAGATGTGAAAGATAAACAGTGCTAGTAACTTGCGTTGTACATCCCTTCTGCACTTTCTCTCTCCACCTCTCTCCATCGGGAGGAACATCCGTCATCTGCCTGAAGAGCTGGGTGAGAATCCAATCTTCAGCACACATCACTCACCCGGCAGCGACAGGCAACACTGGCTGACATGTGCAGTAACCTATTCTGTTAATATGCACACCATGCCTACAGGAGGGAAACGATAAGTAGGATTTGCTTCAAACGGGTAAGCATAATATAGAAACTCTTGCTGAAAAAAGGTCTCACGTCCCATCTAATCAATAGTGACAGAATGAAGCCTGTGGCAATGTGCTACACTGAGAGACATACTGGTGACAGGATGGGCAGTTGGAGCGGAGCGCTGCCTTACCCACGATCACTTCCAGTAAAAAAAAGGCCAAAAAAACAATCTACCTGATACCCACTGACACTCACAACTGAACCGGGTGGGAAATGTTACTACTTTGCATGCAGTTCCTGCTGTTCAATCGACCATATCAGGACAGAGCAATGAAAACAACTGATGGCTTTTTTTTTTTTTACTTTGTCTCTCCCAACACAACAGTGACAGAAGCAATAGGGCAAAGCTATGCAGTATTTAATTACCACAGGTACCAAAGTACAGCTTTAGCTAAAAACAATTATTCTCAGCCAGTGACACTCATCCAAAATCATTTAAATGGCCTTCAAGAGCACCTAAACACGAGTGGCAGCAATTTAAAAGAGCAATTCAATTTAGTGTGAGCCACTCAAGTGATTAGATTCTATTACACAGTGCAAACACAAGGGCGCTGCCGGCCTTTTAAAATGACCTGCTGCCCCGTAAAGCCCAGGCGTGGCCCTGCTCAGCAGCGGATTGCTCTTAATGGGATTTCATAACATTAACATTCTACTGAGTCAGCATCAGACACACTGGCTACAGTGCCCCTTTGCTGAAACAGGCCCGTCTCTGACTGTGTGTCTGTACTACTGTGTGTGTGTCTCTGTGTGTTGGGTGTTGGGTAAATCGGACAGAGGGTGAGTGTGTCATGGTGGGGAGTGACTGGGTGCATTGTGTGGACAATTATGAGACATGCTTTGACTGCCTCCAAGAGATAACTATATTTGTACGTAGATCCTCTGACAGACACAGCATCAAATATTTCTGTCTGGAGGTAAACATCTTCTGATGTGATGCAGTTGACTGAAAGTCATGAGCACAGCAGTTCCTGTTTGGAAATTTAGTTAAATGTCAGTCTGTTCTGCTCTTTCTCAAATCCTTTTTTGCCATTTTTAGACATATTTCAGTCCAATGCTACAATCATATCATATCAGAAAAATGATAAATCCAAGCAGTCAAGTGGGAAAGACCTTTCATGTGAACCTCTTAACAGGAGACATGAAGCTATATAAGACAATATACAGCATTACCAATATAGACTAATATTGTTGTGCTAGGCCAATATCTGTGTAGATCACATCTCTGCAGCACGATGACAAACATTTAATTTCAAGTGGTATTTTGACACACACTTTGCCATTTCAATAAAATTTAGATTTATTATTCAGCCCTATCCAACACTGCAGCTTTTTTTTTTTATCTGAAAAGCTGGCCAAATTTAAATGGCAAAATAGTGAAAGGATCAATCTGTTTTTCTGTGTCCACTTTGTATCTACAAACAAAAAAAGCTCAAGAAAAGAGAGGAAAATATGTACTGCCTTGATTAAGGACTAACAGATTAACCAGGTCAGATTCAGAATAAAAAGGTGTTAAAAAAAACTACACAAGTGTTGAGAATAATGGATCTCTTGCTGACATCCAGAGAAAAAGAAGCAGAGCGTGGTGAGGCCTCATTCTCATGATCAATGTCAGGACCGTCTACATGCCAGCAGCAGAAGACTGAAGGGCAGAATAAGCAGTTGTTACCTGGGTGTCACACACTGCTGTCAACAGAAGTGATTTGCTACCTGACAGAAGAGGGACGATTGAGTCATTTCCAACCTCATTTGTCAACATTAATTCACCAAATATCCTGACAGTGATGTTGTGAGCATATTAGTAGCATCATTCAAGTCTCACCAGCAGTGCATGGCCTCTCTGTCAGGCTGCTAGAGCCGACTGCTGGTTGGAGATGCTGAACTTTAATTTCCAAGACATTGTACCATTATTCCACCTGCTGTGTAAGTCACCCGTGTGCTTACCTTCAGTGATGTAAACTCATTCTCCTATTGCATATGTTCAGTAAACCTTTAGAGGAGATAATTCTACTCATGTTTTATTTGGAGAAATTTGATTTTCCATACTTAAGTTGCAAAACCTTGATGGAAAAAGAAATACATTTCCATCTGTCCAGAAGCAACCCAGGACAAAGGAAAAACAATCTCTGTTGATGACTTGCAGTGTGTATTGCAGCCAAACCAATGCAGGAGTTTTGAGGCCGATACAGGGCTGGGTAACATGGCTTATAAATAATATCTCAATATTTTTAGGCTATGCTGCACTATATGATATATAATTTCAATATACACATTTTCTCTAAAATAACAAGCCACAAATTCATAAGTAGTGGAAACACACAATGACTATGAATATGATAATTTGATGCATTGCATTACACATTAGGGCTGGGTGATACGGATAAAACCAAATAATGTAAAAAGTACATTTTTGACCAAATACCTCAATATGGATATTACAACAATATTGTAGGGAGGGCTGTTGGTGCCTTCACAAAATACTAACACAACAACTGTGGATATAATGACTAAGTGGGTAAAAGCAAATAATTGATCAGGTAGAAGAGTCTGTTAAGTTCAAAAAATGTTAACTTACATCACCTTACTGTAATGCAGCCTTTAAAACCAGGAAAGGACAACACTTATGCCATATAACGATATCCAAAATTTAAGACGATATCTCGTCTCATATCACAATATCAATAGGATATTGATAGCCCATGGCTGATAACCGATAAGGATATTTGCAAGTTGTAAAGTTTCTATGATGACACATAATCAAATAGTGATGTTTTCTTTTCCAAAATACAGATACCTTACAATTTTCTTTTAAATAATTGTGACCAAGATACATACTAGGGTTAGGCTGACTGGTGATGCCATCGTCCTTCCCAATGAGTGACAGTCATCAACCACTGAGCCCTCTAACATACTAACATTGTGATTTAAAAGCCTTGTATGTTTCAAGAAGTGAATGCCCTCAGAGTTGCCATAGAGTTGTTGCCCAAGTTCCCTTTTTGACACATGGGAAAGAAAATAAAAAAGAAGCTGTTGCTGCTGTTCACTGCGCTACATTTCCATGTGATGTTTAAGATTTTTCTTTTTAAACATGACCAAGTTACAGACATGCAGTGTAGAGATGAAGGCCCTTTAAGACCCAGCAACAATATCATCCATCACAATGTTTCACTGTGGACATGATCATAGGTCAATTTGGTAGACATCACCCAACACTGCGCAAGTAATTACACAGTGGATAAATCAACTTGTCCCCAGCTGAGACACAAACTGATAAGTTGGATTGATTAAATTGATCTGTTTTAGGCTCAATATTGTATCAGATCAGTGCATACACCGGCATACTCGCCAATATTGTATTTCAGGCTATATCAAAGGCGTTTTCCGATATTGGTATCTGAATAACCCTCATGTGTAACTGGTTCAAAAGTCCAATTGTTTGTTAGGCTTTGGTATAGATGGCTCATAACAGCCATCTTCCCTCATGTCATGGCCTCTTATGTTGGCAGAAAACAAAGTACCATTTGTTCCAAATGATCCCATCAAGTTCTATAACCAATGTCTCATCGATCTGCAACATTTCTTCAGCCATTAGCTACAGTAATACTGTAATTGTGAATGTAGCAGTTAACTTAAGTTAGCAAATTGAGCATCATACTTGACATGCATCAAACAGATGCATCACAGACATGCCTATAGTTTGAAGACTGTTACTGTAAATTGCAATGTGCTTTCTATACCTTTCATTTTGATGCCTGTGTTCCACCTCTCAGTCTTTTACCATACACATATACAAAAAAATATATAATTCATGGGGTTGCAATCAACTGTAAATTGTTCATAAGTTCGCGTGAAGTCTTGCATTAGTCCAACCTTTTGCTTGGAAGTGGCAGAGAATGACTAATGCTCTTCTGTTTGCTTCCTAGGAGACTCTGGGTGAATTAAACATGATAGAGGATTGTTGACCTCTGAATACTGCGGACCTGGGCACCCGTTTGTGCCACCCACCCACGCGGTAACAGGGAGGTCAACTGATGTCACCAGTGGTCACGGGGTCGAACCCCAGATGGGGGGGATATAGAGTGCAGGGGTCAATAGTCCCTCTATGGCAGGAGGATCTGACCTGGCTTTCAACAGTATATGGAAGCTAATCAACATTCAAACCATTTGTCATAGTGACAACAATAGAGCTGTCCTATAGAAACTGCTTACATGTTCAGAGATTTTGGTTTATTCCACCAACCACAACTGAAAATAAGACCAACAACCACAACAGTGAGCCTAGCTACCACATCAGCCAGTTATGTTCTCCATCTCACCATCTGCTGTGGTCCACCCACACGAATCTCTCATAACACTTGATCTGGACAGTAGCCTGCCAATGCCCAGGAGGGCAAAGCAGATGGTGTGGTTACAGGCAGAGCACTTAGCCTTTGAATAGCAGGCAAACTTCAAATGAAACGGGCACTGAATGAAGTCACATAGTTCACCGTTTTGCTTTTAGGGCATTTGACTGCCTTGTTTGCTCACCTGGAGTAACATCAGCCTTTGATTAGTCAAAACAAAGCTTGGAAAAAATAAACTGTCTGCTCACGCTTGGTTTAACAACTCCTCAAAATACATGCAACTTAAGAAGCTGGCAACAGGACCATGTAAGACTCTTTCACTTCCAAGTAAACTGTCATTTGATTTGCACCCTAGTGAAGCATAAAAAGGTGTTCCTTTGAGAAAAACCATATCCACTGAGTTCTGTTTAAAAAAAGTGTTCATGTTGGACAACCTATACACTGATAGGCCTGCTGATATAGCTGTGATGGGCCAATATCAGGTCAATATTAGCCAAAGATATTGGTCTGGCTGTATTTATGACTCAAAACATTGCCTCATGTGATCACCTCTCTCGCATGAAGGAAAACAGCGAGCCAAAATTTTTATTGAAATTCTGACAGTTAATTGACAGTATCGTGCAAGGTGTACCATTAAAATAGTGAGTGCAATTAATGTGTCACTTGTGTCTTCCTGAAGTTTCGGTGCACGAGTGATTTCCAAACAAGCAATTTGGATCAGGATTTGTTTTTAATTGACTCATGCCTCCTGCTGCAGCACCACTCCTATTTGTCAGCTTAGTGCGTGACTGAGCAATTTATTAAGTTAAATATTTTTGAGTACATAAAATAAGCGACTAATTCCTATTCAGAATACTTTATTGTCCATTAACATCACATAAAATGGAAATTCGTCTTTGTCACTGACATATGGGGAGGACACACTCCCTATTTTAATGGTTTTGTAAGATGCCGAAATTTTGTGCCAATACTAAATCATCAGAAAATGTATTGAGTTTAGCTCCTCTTGGTTTGCTTCTTTGCCAAGCAGCGATAAAGCACTAAATTAACACAACACTGAATAGAGTTTGGAGAGAGCTCTGTTCTCCCGGCAGAGTGCGAAGGAAATGTGTCGGCGCTACCGTTGCCAGAGTAAAAACACAAGAAGAAAGTTTGAGGCAGGGGTTTTCTCCTTCTCGTAATGAAAAGCGAAAACACAACATAGTCAAGTTGATTTTACGGTTGTTTTCGGCACTATGTTAGACCTGCAATCTCGTGGAAGAGAACAATTAAACTTACCGTGCGTTACCTTCCAACCAGCGTATCCAAAGCGAGAAGGTTTCGAGAAAGACGACCCGACAAAGCTCTCACGATGCCAAGTTTCCTCTTTCCTCAGCAAAACCAACCAGTTACACTTAAGAGACACGGTGAAACACTGGACAGTTGCAGGGAAGTGTTAAAAGTAAAGCAAACACTGCCTCTCCTAAGTGGATATTTGTCCGCGATGACGAAGTGAAAGGACGTTTATCACGCAACGGGCGGCTTTCTTTGTTCCTGCAGTCTGCAGCCTGTTCCGTGGATATTATCACCGTTCATGTGTCCCTGACAGCCGCTGATTGGCTGGAGGGTCGGGATCAAGAAAAGGTGACTGGAGTAAAGCTAGCCACCACATCAACACGTTTTCCGACAACAATGTCCACAAAAAGGCGCTTTTGTAAATACGAGACCTTTGTCTTCCGCGTTTTGTATCGAATACGCAAGTATCACGCTGCTTCGCATCTTATTTAGCGTAGCCATAAACATATGTTTGCGTGTTTTAGTTGGTCGAAAGGTATTTTTCCCCCAAACGTGGTAATTTCATGCTTTTATTTTGTATGTATCACTACTAAACTTCCTGTTAAATTTTAGCTTTTAAGAAACTTGACGCAGGGTGGAGGCCGCTTCATGCCTTACATAGTTTTACTCTGAACATAATCACGATCTGTCTCCAGCTTTGGTAATTTACTTGCGCATGAAAAATTTTTGGATAACAAGTGCATTACTTCTCAAGTCTACTTAGACGCACTTATTCTATTTTTCATGTTATAATTGGGTGTAACGAAAAGCATATCTTGGAGATGTGGTAATTAAATTTTTACCTGAAGCCAACTTTTACTCTCCTATGCCCGCTATTAAAGGGCCAGTCTGTATTCACGGGGATTCATTGGCAATAGACGCCTATGACAGAAATTGAATGTAATATTCATATGTTTTCATTATTTCATTTCATTAATCACCAGAAAATGTGAAAATATGTATTCATCATTACCATAAAATGAGCTTTTTATATTAGGGATGCTAATGATGAATAATTAATCAATTAATTACTCTCAGTTTGGTTGGTCTGCCTTGGTCTAGAAATGGCTATAACTGCACTGCATTTAACATTGTTTTGTTTGGCAGAGCCATTTATTTAATAAGAACAGACATTTTAAAGCAGTCATTTGGAGTGAGAGCCTTATTGTTTAATTATTCTGCATTTAAAGTTTTTTTTGTACTTCACAATTTAAAGTTTCACATAACTAACGTGTTGCTAAAATTGGTTAAATAAAACTTAATTTGAAAAAATTAAGTTTTCTTTACAGATATGGACTGGGTACTGGATGCAAAGATGACGCCCATTCAGTTTGATAAGAATTACTCACCTGGCGCATATGTCAAAATGTTTTCTAGCTTCTGGGTCTTCTTCTGGATCACAGTAGTGTTTCTTCTGCTGGCTCCACCCTGCTGCTTCCCTTGGCCAATAGACTTTACATTGTGATGACTTAACAGGTTTTATAATTGTTTCCAGGAAAGTTTCACAAATATAAAACCTTCATGGATCAAAAACTCATAATAGAAAGAGTCATATTTGACCTTGTCTGCAGTTCGAGGTGTCCTCTAAACAGCTTTACAGATGTCTCCACTGCGTGGCCACAGCAAAAAAAAATTGGATCGATCTAGATTCTATTATACATCTATCTTCCACAGAGGTCACCATGCTGCACTGCAGCCCAGAACAGATAAACAATAAAAACTAAATCTAACACACCAGTTCTTCAGTGTACATGCTTTATTTTAATCTTGACTTAAAAATATAATCCATGTCCAGTGGAAGAGAAGGCTGTTCTTCTGAGTGGGAGCTGCTGGATCTGTGGATCAAACCCAAACTAACTGGTTAGTAAGCTTATTTCTCTCAGGTCACTTGGGCTGTACCACAAAACATCAAGACCAGCTCTCAACTATAAGAACAATACTAGAGATTGTTTGCATTCAAGTGAGGCTAATAACTGTGACCATACCCAAAATATAACAGTTGGGCAACTGTATACCAATGCTTATCAAACTGAAGGGCATGGAAGCCCATCTCCACCAGTGTGATGAAAAAAAAAAGCCTTATGAGTTAGTATCTTGGGGTAATGAGTTAATATCACAAAAATAATGATACTAACTCATTGTTTTGAGAAAAATTCTCATTATTTTGAGATGCTACATAGTTATTTTAAAATATTAAGTCATTATTTTGAGATTATAATTAATTATTTTAAGATATCGAGTCATTATTTTAAGAAAGTCTCATTATTTTGAGATATAAAGTCTCTCATTGTGAGATACTCATTATTTCGTTATTTTGAGCCACTAAGTTGTTATTTTGAGATAAGTAAATCATTTTAAGACATATTCTCAATATTTTGTGATACTTACTCATTATTTTAAGATACAAACTATTTTTTTTCAAGAGTTTGTCATTATAATGACTTAGAGGATCTTCTTTGTTTCATCACCTTGGTGGATATCGGCTTCCATACAAATAGGCTTTCACACCATAAAATAGTGATCTGATGATCTTGTATTTTAAGATTTTCAATATTAATTCCCTTGCCTTTGTCCCAGTCCAATTATAAGACACATCTATTTGAATCTCACCTACAACAGTATTAACATCAGCTTTAAACATGAGCAAGCACGGAAAGTCAATAATAAAGGCCTGGATGAAATTAGGCTCATTGTGGAAACTAGACCATTGGCTCCCTGAGCAGCTGGCCTCAAATCAATTCCAAAAGAACCAGAGAATTGAAGTTGATGGGTTTAACACAGCAGAGACCACTTGCCTGTCAGTGTGCAACACAGTTGATTTTCTTCACTTCACTGCAGTGAGTCATTAAGGGAATAGTTTGATAAATATGCTTATTCATGCCCAAAGTTAAATGAGTAGATCAATATTGCTGTCATGTCCATCCATCAAATGTTAAGCTGGAGCCAGGAGATGGTTTGGTTAGCTTAGCTTAGCGTAAAGATTGGAATCAGTGATAAACAGCTAGCCTGGCTCTGTCTAAAGGTTTAAAATGCCTTCCAGCACCAGTAATCAACACATCATAGTATATAATTTGTTGTATCCATACAAAACTTTGATTGGGTTTTATGTGTTAGAAAATAAGTCCAACATATCCCCCATAGAACTTGTTGTTAATTAACCCTCAGTTTTTGTCTGAATAAAACAAACATGCCGTGTTAACTGGGGACCTTTAAGGGTGCTGGAAAACAGATTTTGTTATATCTGAACAAACTAGTTGCTTTCCTCTGTTTCTAATTTTTTTATTTATTTATTTATTTATTTTTAAATAAAATTCCCATTTTGGGACTAATAAAGGAATCTTATCTAAATTGTTATGCTGAGCTAAGCTAATAGTCTTGTGGCTCCAGCCGCAGATATGAGAATACTGAAGAATCCCGAACCTTTTGGAACCTTGATCAACTATATCTTTTCCTGTTTCCTGTACTTAAATGTCCTAGCCTCGTCTATGTGGAGAAAAAAGCTGAATTCTTTAGTTGGTTAAAAGATGATGCCGGGGGAACAATAAAAGTTATATAGTTACATTTTAAGTTAGTTAATATTAGGAAAACACTTGGTTACTAACTAGCTAATATAATCAATCATTCATATCTATCTATCTATCTATCTATCTATCTATCTATCTATCTATCTATCTATCTATCTATCTGTCTGTCTGTCTATCTATTTATCTATGTTTCCAATGAGCTGTCATGACAGACAGTAAAATGTCTGTTACTCATAAAGCCAGAAAGTTGATCTTGGAGAAAAAGAGACAGTTTCAGCTGAACATGACTCAGAGCTCCCATGCTGTGCGTGCACGCATGCAGTGGATTTGGTGTTGTGTAAGAGCGAGCTATGTGCATATCTATTGTTTGTGAATTAAGCTGTGAGACTGCAAGTTGAGATGTGTGTGTCTGCCCGTCTGCTTGCATTTCAGCGCTGACTTCAGAGTCAGGCGGTCATGACAGTTCTCACCAGGCCGCACTGAATCCTCCCCAAGTCCTCCGACAGACACTTTGCATCAGATTTCCTCTCTGCCTTTCATTACGTCGTCTGCCTCACTTCTCCATGCATCTACCCTTCCTTTTCCCCCTTCTCTTTCTCCCTCCATTTCCCTGGCTGTCTGTTCTTATCCAGTCCTCACGTGTCACATCTTTATCCGGCGGGGCTCTCTCTCCCTGGACCAATTGTGGAGCTGGTCATAATTGGATGGTGTACTGACAGTCAAACAATGTCACTGAATCACCATGAGCAACGCTGCTTGTTAGAAAACATAGAGGAGTACTTTGTCTCAACTTGGCTGAACTTCCCTTCACTTTGCCTCCCATATGTAGGTGATTTGTGTGTGTGTGTGTGTGTGTGTGTGTGTGTGTGTGTGTGTGTGTGTGTGCCACAGAGAGATGTCCCTGACTTCACCCTAGCTAGTGTGCTTCTCACAGCCGACCACAGTAAGGGAGGGGGGATTTCAAACAAAGCCAAAGTTAAGCGTGCTTATGTGTTTTGTGAATGCATTTGAATTCAAATTTTAGTCCAAAGTCACCGGTACTGTTTTTGTCTAATTATAGGAAATTAATGGATAAATTTTCTTCATACATTACAACCTCAATTCCAAAAAAATTGGCTGGTTGTGCAAAACTGAAATAAAAACAGAATGCAATGATTTGCAATCATTTTTCATCAATCATTGTTTTTGCCTTAATTTGATGGGTGCAACTGAAGAGGAGACAGAAAGGGGTGCAGAGATGGGACATGCAGCAAACAGCCACAGGTAGGAGTCAAACCGGCGGCAGCTGCAGAGGACCGAAAACCTACCAACTGAGCATTTGTAATCACTTTCAACTTACAAAGACAAGATATTTAATGTTCAAATTGATAAACTTTTGTTATAATATACACTCTTTCTCTCTCTCTCGCATGTGATGCCTGCAGCATGTTTCAAAAAAGTTGAAATGGCGGCAACAAAAGACTGGGAAAGTTGTGGAATGCTGAAAAAAAAAACAGTTTGGAACATTCCGCAGGCAAACGGGTTAATTGGTAACAGGTGACAGTGTCATGATTGAGTATTATGTAAGCCAATCAGTGATTGTATGGGACTGTTTTAGTGTCAAAGGCATAGCTAACTGTCACATCTGTGAAGGCCCCATTACTGTAATACTAAAAGGCACATTTGGAGCAACATAGGCTGCCATTCAGACAATATCTTTTTAAGCTTATGCTAATTTCAGCAAGACAATGCCAAGACACATTCTGCATGTGTTACAACTGTGTGGCTTTGTAGTAAAATAATTAGGGAACTAGACTGGCCTGCATGCAGTCAAGACCTCTCTCCCATTAAAAATGTGTAGTGCTTTATGAAGTGCAAATTACAACACAGACATCCAGTACTGTTGAGCACCTTAAGTTGTATATCGAGAATCAGAAAGACTTTAATTTTTAACACTTCAGAAATGTGTTCTCAATTCCAAAACATCTACAGTTTTGTTAAAAGGAAAGGTGATGTGTCACAGTGGTAAACATGCCCCTGTCCCAACTTTTTTGGAACAGGTTACAAGTGTCAAATTCAGAATGAGTGTATATTTACAAAAACAATAAAGGTAATCATTTTAACATTTTACGTAACATGAAATATCTTGTCTTTGTACTGTATTCAGTTTGAACAAGAAGATAGTGATTTGTGGTGATTTGGGGGGCAGTGGTGTGTGTGCGTGGGTGTGTGTATGTGGTGTAATAGTAATTGTATTGTTAGATGACACTGCAGCTGCCTCTGCAGCCTAGGGCACTCTGTCCTGGGGCTGCAAAGTATTAGAGGGGTGTCTTTGAGAGGAAGCGCCGTGGCAAGAGGGATCAGAATCTTGGTAGGACTCACGCTATGGAGAGGGGGCTCTGAGATTTTGCAGGGCAACCGATTCTTTCTATTGCCATGTGAACTTAGGTGGCTTAGTGGAGTGATATAATGCAGCCAAGACGGGTGGAAGGTTTTGCATAGGTTTGCACAGGTTTTGCCTACTGCAGCTTTAAAACTGTCATATAATGAAATTTGATACTGACATTGTATGTTCAGAATGTTATGTCATGTTATGTCCACTGAAGGGGCATCACTTATTACATCGTTTTGGACATTGGACAACTCTAGAGGGCATAGGGGCATCCCAGAGGGCACATTTACAGTGTTTTTTTTTTTCAAATATAAGAATGCTGGGGCAAGACTGAGCCCTCACAATGGTGGCCTGAGTTTGATTCCAGCTACATGTCGCCCCCTTCTCTTTCCCCCCTTGCCTGTCACACTCTTCAGCTGCTCCAATCATTAAAGGAAAAGAAGCCCTAAAAATAATTAAATTAAATGATCCAGCGCCTAACCATGTTGTAGTCACACCAGATAAAAAACCTGAAGTCGTTTGTTTTGTTGTGTTACGTATTTGTGGTGGTTCATTAACAAGGGGAGGCAGATACAAACAAGTAGTATCTATCTCCTTTTTAAATAGGCTAAATCGATTGTAGTGATGTCATTATTGGATTTTATTTAACTGCCAGCAATGCTGATGCTGCAGCAATGTTGCCAGAATTCTTTTGGCACTTGTATTTCTTTTCAGAGTGGGAAATATCAAATCTGTCAGAAATCCCTGATATCTCCAACTTGGAAGTATAAATACAACTCATATAAGACATGAATACAGCATGAGTACAGTTCATAGAGCTTCTGGCGTGGCAGGAGACTCTCACTGGACTCTTACTTGTAAAGGAGAACCAGAGTAATTTAGGCCTTTGTTCCTGGGCCATCAAAAAGAAAAAAAAAGACAACCACAACTGAGACAAAAAAGTATATATTTGGGTGACTTTACAATATCCCTCTGATCATATATGGGACTCCATATGATCACAGAACAACCATGTTAAATAAGAGTTAAGTGCTTGGAATAGAGACAGAACCAGAGTCAGGGAGGCAGATCGAATGCATTCTCTTTTGAATACATACATGCAATGTGGTGTGCATGTCTGCCATGTACTGTAGTTGTTGTCCACTACAGCAGAGTGGGACGTGGCAGATATCTGAAGCAAGAACAGTGAGGATTGTTTGTCTGAGTCTGGAACCTCTGCTCATGAATCCAAGCTACCAAATGTTTCCCCCTCAACTGTGGCTGCAGGAGACAGACAGCTGTGTGCTGCACAGCCTGCTCTGGCTCTGGACGAAGTTCATGTGTTCAGCCAGTCTGTGACTAACCTGGAGGACTCCAGACACAACTGGGAGCCTCCAGTTACTGGTTTGGGTTAGAATGAGACAGTGCAGGAGACAATGTAGACACATGTGGAAGGACAGAGGTTTCATACAGAAAATGGATGAACTGTCAAGAGATTCTTTGGCTGAGTTTGTGGTTCTAATTGTTGCAGAGACAGAACCATAATTGAAAGATTCCATTATAAGAGATGAATGATACATAATGGACAAAGAGCCATTTTCTAATTCTACATAAAAGCATAAAATATGTCCTCTGTGGCTCTGATGGGAGCTTTTAAAAGCAAGACTATGTAACCATTAAAAGAAGAAACAACACATTCTTCCCCTTACAGATGAAAAGTCAAATTCATAAACAGTAGATTGCACAGTTTCTCTGTTCAATATACTCAGTGGTGTTGTTGCCACACTGTCGGGAGAAGTTGCCAGAAAGTCCTTCTTGGATAGGTTTAATGGAAAAAAACATGTTTGGGTCAAAATAGCAAAATTTCTGCCAAAGCCCCGAAGGCTAATTTCTCCCATGTGCTGTTGTTGAAAGCCTTACCTGGTTTGCTACAGACATTAGCTTATGATGGCTAATGCTGACTAAATTAGCAGACTTTAGATATTGCTGGGTAACTTTAAAAAGTTTTGTGACTCTTCTCCAAACAGTTTCAAGGGGAGGCTCAGTGAATGGAATTGAAAAATAGTCAATTAAATTTACATTAGTTATCAAAAGGAGATGCTATAGAATAGCCTAAATGTGAGTGATTTGGTTAAAGAAATAATTCAGAGATATACTTTGGAATTTACTGCTTAGTCCACTGTCCAAGAGTCAGAAACAAATAAATGCCTGGGCTTTTTCCAAGCTTTGTCTGAGGAGAGGCCCACAGAGCATAATATGAGCACTTCCAGTTCCCTTATCTCGAAGTCATTGGTTGAAATAAGGTCTGTGGTTAACATAAGCTTAAGAGACAGAGATATTGATGTTTTGTTCTACAGTGTAAAATTTGTCAGTACCCCACAGATGTTGTCGGGGACATTGAACGTCATCAAGCTGAACAATAATCGCCAAGTGGTGGTGATGTGGTGTCACATGGTCTAGTTTGTTTAGAACATTAGCTTTTTACTTTTGGCAAATGCATTTATGCTTCAAAAATCATAAAAGTGGTGTTTGTTTCTAAAGATTATCCTGCTGAAGCTGTCATAAACTTGTTTTCCACAGGGCTTATTTTCTGCACTACTTCTCCAATTGCAGTGGAAAATCCCACCGGCTTTTTGGAGAGGGAACCAAAACGATGCTAACTCCCAGGTTGGCCTACAAAAATACGTCATTCTTGCAGCACTCTAAAACAGTTGAGCAAGCTTGTTAACAAACAGAACCACAGGTCGCTAGCTACCTAACTAGTTACCAATGGATCTGGTTTGTGATTTGGGTTTCATTTTAACATAAACGAGACAAGCACTTAGTATAATCTAGTTACAGGAAGCAGGAAACTAGAAAGTTGACCAAGGTTCTGCTGGGTACCAAGTTGGTTCAGCTGTTCTTGGAGCACAGAGCAAAAGGGGGCAAGATTTACCCAGGGTAAATTCAAGATGGGGCTTAAAACAGGATTAAATGTATTTTCTATTTCACTTTGTTTAAAGCATAATCCTCAAATCTGGCTTGAGACTTTGAATTTCTAACAAAAAGCCTGTGTTATGAACTGAGGTGTGGCATTTGAAAGATGGGGGCATCTCCCAGGCTGGGAGGAGATGTGGCATCCAGCGTTTTTGGAGCTTGACCCATATCAGGGCCATTTGTTTTTTATGCTTCCACACTGGTGACAGCTATGACCACAGGCATTATGTTTTCAGGTTCTGTCTATACGTCCATCCATCTATCCCATTCTTGTGAACGTGATATCTCAAGAAAGCCTTGATGGAATTTCTTCAAATTTAGCACAAACATCTTTTTGGACTTGAGGATGAACTGATAATTTTTTTGGGCTCAAAGGTCTCAGTTCAAGATCACTGTGATCTTATGTCTGTCTCATTTTTGTCAACACAATGTCTCAGGAACACTTGGACAGAATTTCTTCAAACTTGATACAAGCCTCCACTTGGACTAAAGGGTGAACTGATTAAATTTTGGTGGTCAGAGGTTAAGGTCACTGTGACTTCACAAAACATGTTTTTGACCATAACTCAATAATTCATACATTAATTCTGATAGTATTTTACACAAATATCTAATAGGATAAAATGGTCAAGTGATGACATTTTAAAAAACATAAAAAGGTCAAAGGTCAACGTCACTGTGACATCATAATGTTCAGCTCTGTCAGTCCTCTGTACTCCTCTGTAAAAATAGTCTACAAGTAAAGACAGCATGCTTCTCACTGGAAATGATTCACAAGAATCATACATGTCAATATAGAGATCAAGATACACTTAATACCTTTTATTAAATTCCTTCAAAATCTTCCCTACACATTTAATCTGGAAGTCTGGAAAGGCATGAATGTAAACTGCAACTTGACTGATTTGTAGAGGCATACAAACGCAAGCCAGGAATTGTAGTTTTAATCTGTTTTTTTCTAAGTCCCCATGAAAAATGTCACTCCTACTACTATTATAGCATAGTTGGAGTGTCCCTTTACGGGCAGATGCAAGCTGCCTCCCTCTGCAGGACCTCAGAAATGAGAAATCACTTCAGTGGAAGTGGAAATTGGAAAGTGTGAGCCAAAGCAATAGGCTACACAACAGAGGCCAAAGCAAGAAGATGAAAAGCTTGACATGTATGTGAAGAAAAATAAATAAATAAATAAACGACTTTAATCTTTACACATAACCCAAACACAGATTAGTGCCCAGATTCCCTTTTTTCAGGATTGAGCCAGACCACAAAAAACATGACAACACAGAGCAAAGAGCCTGTCAGAGATGGTGGAAATGAAAAACAGCATTTTTCTGTCTCTTTCTCTGTCCTCCTTTCCCTTCCACTCCAGTTCAGAGGTAAACAAGGTGCCAGTCAGAACACTCAGCTGGCCCCGTCAGGTTCTCTTCTGTCGTCTCAGTGTGCCCCCAATGCTCAATTTAAAAGTGAGGCACAACCAAACACACCCCAGGCACTTTGTATTATTCCAACAGCGCTGGTGTTGCTGGCAGATTGTGGAGCATGTTTTGGGAACACACACACACTCCTCCCTTTCAGTCTGACACAAAATAAATACGTGCGGTGTCTGACTCAGACTGGTCCTGCTGGAGCAAATGAGGTGATGTGATGCTGCTGTTCAGGCCAGGGAATGAGCTGTGGATTTAGTAAGTGTGTTTTTCAGCCAAGGCTCTGCCATCGCTCATTTACCATCTTTCTGTCATTCATTCTTTCTTTTTCAGTCAGTTTATGCTTTAGTTGGCAAACTGCACACGCAGCCGTCTGCTTCATTCATGTCACAACTGTGTCTGAGGTGCAGTATACAATTAAACACGTGGTGGTGGGTCCTTCCTGCACTCTCCCATCTTTTGGATTGAGGAATGAGGCAGCAGCAGGCCGTCATCTTTCAGTATCTGCTCCATTGATCTGATGGTGCGAGAAGAAGTCATGAGCAGGAGCAAAGCGGGTCAACACCACCACCTGCTGGTTGGAAATATACTTACACCAAATGCATTATTCAGTTGTGAGGTTTTCTCAACTGCACATTTTCTGAGACATGAACAGAGACATTACAGGCAATCATCACATCAGTCTACACCAGTGGTTCTCAAACAGAGGTCTGTGGTGTTCTGCCAGAGGGTTCATGAAAAGTTTTCGGATTTATTAATTTAAATTATCATGGCATAAAAAAAAATCTATCTTTCCATCTCTTAAATACATACTCAACAAAAATATGAATGCCACACCTTTGTATCTGTTCACTTTTTTCATGAGTTGAAATAAAACTTAATATGACCTCTATGTACACAAAAAAATGTGTTAGTGACATCTCCTTTGTGTGTGCAGTTTTATAATGGAAACTCGTTGTACTCGTTGCCACTGTTGGTTGGGTTGGGTAGGTTTAGGCATGTGGAGTGACTGGTTAGGATTCTGTCAGAATATCAGGTTTGGCTAACCAGTGGCAGTAACATGTTCATCCTTAGGTTTAAGTGCAACTTGTCACATACACCAACAGTGTTTTGGCTGAAGCAGCAAAAAGCATGTAAGCTATCTGCCCAGCACTTAACAGCAGACAAAGACTAGCTAGTGGCTAACATAATGGAGTATTTACCATTGAAAGAGGCACAGTTGCCCACAGGAGCAACTGCTGCCTGCAAGTTCACCAGGAACTGATACCAAAAATAATGAAAAATGTTTGAAATGTTGACAGTTGACTTTAATATTTTGCATGGAAAGATGTACACAATGAGCATGTTGATAACCACATCTGAGAATAATACAGTTGAAAAGAAAAGCAGTGCAACCCAGTCTGCTCTCCAACACTAACTCAGTGCAACACCGGGTCAGTTTAAGGTATCTGTACTTACACGTTTGAATTCTGTGTAAAAGTGAAAAGAAATGCATAGAATGTGACAAAATAAGCTCTGAATTTGAGAATTTTCTTTTGAGGATTGTGCCAGGAACTGAGAAAAAACGTACATATCAAACACAAGCAGACTTGAGCTCTAAGTAAGATTTCCTGACACTCAAATGTACTTGCACTCTTTCCATTTTATTGGCTTTTTCTTTTACAAAAACAGGTTTTGAGAGAATGCATAGACAGAGCCACACTCACAGCAGGCTCATCAATGACAACATGGAAAAAACAAAGGGTGTCAGGAGAAGGCAACAATTTATTTAAAAAGATAAAAACAACACTGTTTGCAGCTATTCTTCTGAATGCATACATACTTCTACGGTCTCTTACACACAGGACACGACTGAATGACATGCAATTGTCATTTTAAGCAAGCACACGCAAAACACATACACACACTAACTGGCACACAATGCAAAACTGAGGGTGCAAAAGAATAACCATGGGATGCAGGGAATAATGCATCATATGATACAAGTGAAAGAGATGCAGATAATCATACAATCAACTCACACTACATGCATAGACCTTCCGTCTGTTATACAACCCATGGGTGTAGCCAGCACCATGATACATCAAATCACTACTAGCAGCAACAGAGGTCACCCATGGGCATCTCACTACATCATTAGTGTGTGTTGATGGTACTGTGTTTAAGCTTTAATGCATCTCTGAGAGGATCTGCACAATGAGGCTAATCTAATGCATCCTTCATGCGTGCTGTAAAACTCAAAAGTGTTCACATTGAGGGTCACGTCAATAATTCCAGTGGAGAAAAGCATCTGGGTGTTTGAGGGGCTACACAGTGAAGCCGTTTCTGAAATCTCAAGTACAACTGCGCTGAGAAAGCGAGCATAGTCTAGCTGCATATTAGGCCCAGTACTGCCCTTCCCTATAATAACAGGTGTCAGGCATGCTTACTGAACTGCCAGACACCAGCACTCTGACCTATGAAGCACTGAAGTGTTTGAACAAGTTATCAGTGTGAGTTCAAATACACTGGAGGATAACAGCAACAGGTCATGCTGTTAAAGTGAGATGATAATTTAGCATTGTTGTTAGCATTGTGGGCCAAGCCATACCCTTTTAAGTTTGCAGTTTGTGGTGAAAATACACACAGTTATAAACAAGCTGTAGATTCTTGTGTCATGTGATTACAGAAGGGAAGTTACCTCTACAGTTTCTAGGGCTGGGTATCGTTTTAAAAATTACAATACCAGTACCAATACCAGTACCCTTAAAGTGATACTGGTACCAGTATAGTACTTCATTTGATACCTGTTTTTCTACTTCATTCGATATCCATGACGTGAACTGAAGCATTCCTGGAATAAACCTTGCACATTTTCTGTATTTACTTTTATCTGATGCCACAGATGTGCAGTGTACTAGAAACATAGATACCGAGTTCCTGATTTGATGTGTCCATTTGATGCCCATCCGCCATATTGGAGAGGTCAACATCCCCCAGTAAACAACAAGATTTGCGAAATGCAATTTCCCAACAAAATTGACTTAAACTTGCTTAGTTCTGAAAGTTTCACAAAATTTGGTTTGCTATGAACCTGAGAAATCGAACATAATATTAGTTACTTGTTTGAATTAAATTCAATTACTGATGGTGATCTAATTAGCTCTCCGCCAAAACATTACCCTCAAGAATAGCTAGAAAGTCCACTTGCAGGCTCTGCTGAATAGGCAACAGGTGAACATTGAATTTCAGCTTCTATGTATTGTTTGCGCCAGTGTCTAAAGTGAAAAGATGATGGATGATGATATTTGAGATTTACAATATTTGTGACATAGTTTGTATAATGCTGCAGTCCAGCCTGCGGGTGGAAGTAGAGCTATCATATGTATATCTTGTATGATTATTCCTCTCTTAACTGTCGGGGGAACAAACTTAGTCTTGTTTATTTTTATTAATCAATTGATTTAATTAGAAAAACAATAACAAGTAACCAGGCGGCTTTGCAACACTATGATAGAAATCTACATTTTTGGAGAAACTTCTCAGATGCAGCACGGAGACATACAACAGTAGCCAGTGAGGTATCTTTTCTATATCTAGGTGTAGTATAGCCATGTTTTCCAAAGTTTTGGTAGCATCTCACATGTTGAACTGGCAACTCCATCACATATGCCACACTTGATGTCAACAAATGACAGACTGTAAGGGTTACAGCCTCTGCAGCAGTGGGCCAATCACACATTGCAATGATTGGCTGTGAGAAAAACTATACAAATATTTTTTTCATCTGGCTACAAAAAGAATGAAACCCAGGTATCTATTTACTGTAGAAGTTTTGATAATACTTGGTACTGGGATATTTCAGTTGATATCTTAAAAAATATTGAGTAGCGTTACCCAGCCCTAATGTTTTCTAGGATAAATGAGGTGAAAGCAAAACATGGCTTTTGTCTTTTGTACTGTTGTGACATAAAAATGCTAAAAAACAAAACAAAAACAGATGTATTTAAAGCAGAGAGCAAGTACCTTTCCATTCCAAGACACAGACATCCAAGAGCACAAAATACAGACAAACAAAAAAGCGGTTCCATTTTTTAAACTGGTTGAAATGTTATTTTGTTTTCTTCAACAACAACAAGGGAAGGGAATCAACAAAATAATTACCATCCATTTTATTTTTCATTATACTGCTCTGGATTTAATGAATGTGCGCTTATGAAGAGCGTATTCCTGCCCGCTTCCTTCCACACACTGGCTAAACTGTACAACACGTTTTCCAGAGTAAACTCAAGAGGATTGTCCTCGCCTGTAAAACTAGCCCGGATTCTCCAACTGAGGAAACAAACAAAATGAGATGAGGAATCTAGAGAGAGACGTTGAAAAGTGCTATAACGACTAACAGGCAAATCCCCTCTCCTCTAAAGAAAATGCACTACATGTTTGCATTTTGCCATTACTGGGCAGACAAATGCAACACAATCACGTTAGGTAGGTATTTTATATATCTACTAATATTACAGTTTGTTAAAATTTGTTAATGATATTTATTTACTTCATTGCCTTTAGTGAAGTTATTCCTACCGTTTATTTACACTCCAGTAGTTAGAATGGTGCATTTTATTCTGGTTAAGTTTGGGGACTTTTTACCCTCCTTCTAACCATAGTGATAACTCGTCTTCCACACATGGTTAACACAAACACGCACAGGTTCAGAGGTCGATGTACACTTCACTTGCAATAAGCTAGCAGATATCAATCATGTAGGTATTTAGTGTAAACAGCTGTCAATGCATGTTACTTCCTGTATTGTGAGGACCAGTATTAGAGATGCTGAGAACCTTTAGGTGAGCGTGTCAGTGTTCACGATAGGGCTGCCCCCTAATAGTCAACTGAATTGGTGGTCAGTCAGAAGATTCTTAGTCGACCGAGTTTTCATTTATTTTAGTCGCAAACCCCCCCCCCCAAAAAAAACTCAGAATAAAATTCAGGAGATTGTTGTAACATGGACCTTTTCTTTTCTCTTCCCAGTCCAGTCCAAGTCCAATTAAAATGGGATACAGCCTCGGAGACCAACGGTGGCCATTTTGCCGACTGGGAATGCAGCAATGAGGTGATTTACAGCCAGGGTTCCTGCACATTTCCCATTTCAGAATTTCATATTTTCAGTCTATTTTACAAATGATTTTAAAAAGTTAAATAATTTAATTTTTACAGCGTCTGTGCAGCCTTGTTCATTCAATGTGTCCATGGAAATGCAGATGCGCCATAAAAGTATGAATTCCTTACACAGAATAGATACTACATCACTGTATAACACATCAATGTTCAGACAAGGTTGATATTTGGTTGTTTGGGGCAATAGTCTGAAAACACAACCACTTTTCCATACTTATCCAGACCTGGAAATCACTCAAACTAAATTCTGAACTTTTTGTGGGGTATAGGAACCCTGTAGAGCAGCTCTGGCCAGGACTCTGACTCCGGGGATGATGAAGACACTGTGGGTTCAGGCGGGGGACATGAGGCCTGAGGAGCAAGTTTTAGAGTTAATTTGTAAGCATACATCATCCACCGTGTTGATAAGCGAGTATTTGTTTTTGTGACGTTGGAAGTTATTTATTCCTGTTTTTTGTACAACCAGGTTATACTTTGTCAAAATAAATTAAAATGTTCAGTCTCCTTGCTGGTTGTTCCAACACATTCAGATTAATTACCGCTTTTGTCATTAGTATTTAACAAGCAGCACGCTTTGTGCCCCAAAAATGTATTTTTAAGTAATTAAATTACTACAATAAATGCGTGGCGACTAGCTGACTAATAGCTTGAACTGACAGCTGCTGGTCGACTGGGAAGATCTTTCACTGGGGGCAGCCCCAGTTCACGATATGTAAAAGGTTCACTAAGGCCACCTGAAATCACACAGTACCAGTGTTCGACTTAACATTTCTACACCCTTTGCTGTGACAGGTCAAACCAGAGCTCGGCCTCCTCCTGCAGACATTGTGCATCTTAGTCTATATCACATTTTCACACAAGGCACGTCTCTATATTCACGTCCCTCCCTGTCCTGCTCTGTTTATCCTGCCTCAACCTGCCTCCAGCGCTGACTTCTTCTCATGAAACCCTCGTCAGATACTTCGGCTCACTGCTGACTGCCATCCTTGTGTTCTGGTCCTCTAGTGGCACTCTAAAGGGATGCAGGGGAGACTGCATGATACTAATAGAATATTTAAAAAACTGATCATCAGTGTGACAGCAAAGCCTACTGCTGGAGGGTGTCTTATATTCATTAGGTAGTAAGGATTGGAATTACTGTACTTCTTCTTTACTATTAGTATTGTTAGAGGCAGAATATACTGTAACTCAGGTTCTTTCTTCAGCACTCTGAATCGGAGCTTCCAGAGGAGACACATATAACCGAAGGGAGAAAAGGATGAAATGAAAATGAAAATAGGGCACTACTCTTTGCCACTACTAAACCCAGATCCCCAAACCAACGTGAGGAACTTTTCAATCCTCTTCCCTGTGCCAGACCCTTTGGTTATAAAACAAAACTGCGGACTTATTTTTAACAACCACTCGCATCACTGAGACAAAGGTCATCGTGCCGTCTCTGTCCTCTTCTGGCGAGCAGGCTGTTGTGCTAGCTGGTGTGCAGTTGCTCTCATTCTTCTTTTCTCCATCTCCGAACAGGGGCAGGGTTACATATACTGTCTAAGTGAGGGGGGGAAGACTTTAACCATTCAGGAGGTAGACCACCAACTCATAGGTGCACATCATAATGGCGGTGTTGGGGATCTGTCGTACCAGGTGGGTGGTGAGGCCACGGTACAGGGCACGGTAGCCCTCCTCTTTGGGCACTGTTCTTAGAGTCTGGAAGAAGGACTTATACTTGGTGCCCTCCTCGCGTAGCCTGGTGCGGATCACTTCTGCAAAGTGAAGAAGAAAGGGAAGGGTTAAAGGAGAAAAAAATGATAAATCAGCTGATATCAGCTAATTGCTAATCATCAGGTCTTACCATGAGGATAAGCGATAGATGTGGCACAGGTCTTGGAGGTGGCAGCAGCAAGCATCATCCCCACAAAGTCTGAAGCGTCTTTAGATGCCTCCTCTTCTTCGTCCATGTTCTGCGGCGTCTTGGCCTCCAACAGGCGGCGTTTGATGTTTTCATAGATCACAAAGTGGATCACAGTCTCTGAGATGCCGGCGTAGGATGCTGACATACCCCTGTAGAAGCCTCGCAGGCCATCTGTCCGATACACCCGTCGCACACACTCAAACGCACTCATCCTTCGTTCACCTCGATTCCTGAGAAAAGACAAGAAACAACGTTTTTTCAAAGTCACAAGTTAAGGGCTATTTTTGCCCATGTGTTCATGTAGACACCAACAACTAAACACAGTGGTTTCTGCTCCAGCTCAGTGTTTATGTTTAAAACAGTGTGCATGACAAACTGTGCTCTTGTAGCTCTATTTTCTGTGTTTGGTAATGTTGTCTTTTGCTCATGTTAAGAATTATAGTTATAGCATCTTACACACAATTCTACAAAATAGAAACTTCATGTTTTGGAGCACAAAGTAATGGGCATGGCTCTCTGCCCCAATGTCTTTCCAATACTTTGCCATAAAATTACAAATTACAAATAGGGGCTTTATTAAGCTGCAGAACATGTATAATAAGGCCATTTATAAGAAAGGCTGTTTGTAGTTGCCGAAGACGGAGCACGACCTGGTGCACAAAGGGGGCAGAGGGAGGTAGGAGGAGCTCTCACTGTGAAAAATGAAAAGCTGAGAAAACATGAAGTAAAGCAACCAGCTCCAAAGCCTTTTTGAGTTTATTCAAATAAGGGCTGCTTTGTTGTGTCAACTTTGGTTAAAGTACTATCCAAAGTTTGTCAAACTTGAAATTACTACTCAGACCTCTCTAATCAAATAATCTTTTGATTAATCCAACATTAGAATAATGAAAATAAGTGACCTCGCATCCAGCTGTAGGCGGGTCTTTATGAGCCATATTGGATTGGTTGCTGTGATGGCTGTAAAACCTGTGGAGGGAAAAAAAACAACAAAATTACATTTTGTTCAAAATCTAAAAATATTTCTGTCAGCCTACCAGTGGTTCAATAAACTGCCCACAAACTAACACTCTAGGTAGGGAGTAAATGTTCTTTAAGCAGCATTCATGTTGGGAAAGTTAAAACAAGATAACAATGTTCTTTTAATAAGATAAAATGTGTCACAAAGCCTAGCCACGCTATAGACTATACTACTTGTGCTAGTAGGGGAGCAACTGAATACCATAAAAGTTTTATGTTGTGCAAACAGCTGCTTCTTATGCAATGACCTAGATGGTAATGGAGTAGAGAGAGACAAAGAGAGAAAGAAGAACCAGATATAAAAAAAGCACAGATCTGTGGTGAGTACTCACGCAGACCCAAGTAACTCCTCACAGATGCAGCTAGAGACCCCTGGTGGTGTGGGGGTCTCATGCCCTTGCGAGAGGAGAGCTACGGTAGAGTTAAAGCCTAAAACAGACACAGGCTTGTGTGTAGCAAAATGACCGGCATGCAACCAATTTGACTTCCCATTCTCCCACTCTCCCACAGGATTTAACCCACCATATCCCAACTGCATGCGACATGATCATCCCCCACCAAGACAGCAGAAGAGAGAGTACAGCTGAAGTCTGGTTAATTCAAAAAATGACTTGACTTAAAAAAAAAAAAATTAAAAATTAACTGCTATGTAGCCTACTAAGAGTGACAGAGTGGACCTTTGACTGTAAAATAAAGATGGACAACGTGTCTCCACTGTACAAAAATGAAGTCAAAATATCCCAGATACAAGCAGTATCAGGATTGGAGCTGTGGTAGTGATGTCTCGCCTATACACCCAGCTGACTCAACTGGAAATCATGGTGTGAGACCCCCCTTTTTACAGCATCAGATAATAATTAAAACCAAACTTCAGAAAAATGAAGGCTTGAACTAGGGTTATCACAGGGCATAACCAGCTGTCTTCCATACAACAGCAAAGCTAACGCAGCTCGCACTACAATATTAACTTTCACAAAAAGTATCTGAAGTTACTGGCATCCGATCTACCACTCCCGTTATTTAGTTGGCTTCACATGAGACTTAACGTTCACACAGTTTCTCTTAACTGTCCCTAAATATTACAACATTAGTTCAACATCACCCCAGCCTAACCACAACCTATGAAGTAAACACTAAAACAACATAAAACATGGCAAGCTTCCAAGTTTGAAGGGTCATGGACAGGTGGTATAAAGTGAACTTCAAAATGTTTTGGCTTCACTTCTGGGGAGCCGTCATGTTGTCCATCTTTATACACAGCAAGTCAATGATCTGGACATGTATGCAAATTACAGCTTGACCAATACTGGAGTTTTGAGATGGATAAGAGGTAAATATTATGTACAGCCATTAGCCAGTCCTAACGCTCTGCTGCAGGTATCATGTATCATTACACAGTGGAGATTAATCGCTGCACTATCAAGACCTCGTCACCTGTCTGTGTAGCTCAGTCAGGTCTCACACTGCAGAATACAGGAATGCCACAAGAGACATAAGCACTAGCAAATGCTGACCTTGACTGGGGTGTTGAAAGGTCTGAGTCATGGTGTGCTAAAAGTGGCACCATGGTGAACTTGTCAGATTCACCCACATATACACAGACGCACGTTAGCTGCCTGACTGACCCACATTGTAATGGTTTGGCAGTCCCAGCTGGATCAGAGTGACATGGGAGCAGATAACCTTCCCTTGACATAAAAAGTGTCAGAAAATAATGAGAGGGTATTTAAATCTGACCTTTGAACATGGTACGCTTTTAATTAAGCTGCTTTAAGATAGCTGAGTTGGCAGTATATTTGGGCAAAAGGTGAGGGGGAAACAGGATAAGCTCGTTTTTAAACACACATGGTCCTCACAAAGGGGGCGGTGTAATTAGTTTGTCAGATTTTGTACCATTTCAAAAGACAGGTCTTTTGAATCTACCACTGCACAGACTGGTTCTACCACTGCTTGCTTTCTACAGAGATCAAACAAAGCCCTATAGTATGTATACATTACACAAGTGTGAACTTATATCCAACATCACTGTTCACCTAAGCTCACTGGCACTGAACCAGAGAAGCTCTGTTTACTCAGCATTTCTGACAAGCATGATGGAAATGTTCCTGAGGTTATGGTGTGTTAAAAAAGATTTGCATGGCGGCAAGTGTTAACTTGTTAAATCGCATTTCTATAGTTACCTGCCATTCCAGCCGACACCATGTGTACCTGTGTGGAGTCGGGTTCCAACACACCGTTCAGTTTCTCTTTGGCAGTGGAATAAGCAGCAAAGTAGATTGCTCTGTTGAAAATAGAAGACAGAAAGGTCAGTATAAATTATGTTATGCCAGTACAAGCCAAAACAACTTATACATGCCATGTTTTGGTGTTTTAGAGTAAAGATAATTAGTCCCAGCCAACTATGTGCCTCTGGTAGCAATGTAGCTTATTAATTACACGACATTAACAAGTAAAACTGTCCCCCTGTCAGGTTCAGCTTAATGAGCTTTAAAAATTCATTAGGTGTAAAGCTGAGAGCAGAACCAACAGTCTCAGCAAATCAGCCTAGTTAGACAAAGAGGCTATTCAGTACAAAAAGCACGTCTTGATTTGTTTTCACTAATTAAAAAGGTCATAATGACCACGTTTATACTCGTGTCTAAATACAAATGTGTTTTTCCTTCTAAAAGCACAATGTGCAGTCTGTTTTTACTACAATCATTTGTCAAATGTGCTCAGTCAGACTGGTAATGATGTTTGAAGCTCATCAGTCACACTTTCAGACAGTATTTGTTTGTGCATTTATCTCTTAATCTACGTCACAGCTCAGGAGGCTTTTTGCCTTTGCCTCCACTGCCCACTGCATCAGCATTCACTCATGTAAGATGCTAACAAAACACTCTACGTACGCTTGGCACTGGCACCTGCTTAACCGTGACCCACTGCCATTAGCCCCCACTTTGCTCCCATCATTACCACTGAAGGGTAATTAATGACCCTAACTGCAGCCAGTGACAATATTTCCGAGACAAAGAACAAATAGTGTTTTCAAGGTGCTGATGCTGTTGCCATGTTTCAGTGGAGAAACGGCAGATGAATGAGCCCTAAATTACCATGTATCCCTAATGCTTCTTTGTCGCCGAGTAACCTCAAGGAGCCCTGCAGTGGTTACATAATACCACTGTTCCTCACTGTTCCTGTCCACAACTCACCTAATCAGAGCAATGAGCAGGGTTTCTGCAGGCTGCAACAAGTTAAATCTAAGACTTTTAGAGTTTACAGTTTTGGAGTTTGATTAGTGGTTATTGATTCCAAATGAGTTTCAGTTTGTAGTCGTTATAGTGTGATCAATATTTTTTTCCCACAAAACACATTTAAAAACAAGACAGAAGTTAATGAAACTTCATAGAAGTGATGTAAACTCTTTTCCTTCCGTCCTTTCTTAGATTTTAGACTTTTTAAGAACCTGTAGAAACTCTGAATGAACCAATGTGTGTGCATGTCAAATGTGACTAAATCAGCTTCCAATGAGTAAGAACAGTTAATATTAATTCAACATTTGAAATGTTTGAAGGCCTTCATTTAGTATAATGTTACAAATTCCCTCTAAGTGTCCCACATTAATACCAGGGCCCAGAGGTCGTCTTACCCGAATATTTCCTGTCATTGACTGGATTTCTTTTAACGACAGAAAAATCTTAAGACCTGCCGTCATTTTGACAGATTAAAACACTGAGGGCTATGTACCGAAAAGTGCTTGTGTCAGTTGCAGCGATGGATAAATCATCTTAAGCCATATACATGATCTATAAAAATAATCTTTTGCCAATTAATTACAAACTCACTACAGGAACTTCATATACTGTCTCTTATACACATCTCAAGGTGAAGCATTTAGTGAGTTGTTGTCATGTTTTGTAGGTTAATGTGCAATGTTCGTATTTCAAGGCGCAAAGTGACACACATTTCACCAGAATTTAAAATACAATTTGGCGATTGTAGACTGTGATTAATGGCTTCAAATGGTCTCAGACACATAGTATTTTTTGGACAGTGTTTAACATAATCAATTAAATCAACTGCACCCAATTTTAACTGCTTTTTGAGTGTTTTTATATCGTTAGACTAGTCTAAATTAAAATTTGCACTGAATCGACATGGAAATTAGTCGCCCAGAACATCCCTTGTAACAACATGACCTAAAAGTCCAATAACAGGGCTGCAACCTTGGTTGTAGAACTTAACTCTTGTTTTGGCATTTTTATGAAGAATCAGCTATTTGTCATTACTCGTTGCTAGAAAATAACCATAACATCTCAAGCATCAA
>JAJHUR010128673.1:0-27689 GCA_027495735.1 Lutjanus campechanus | reverse complement strand
TTGCTTTCGGGGATGCATGTCAAGTAAATGGTGTAAAGTGGGCTCTATGAATCACTTTAATTGCTCCTTTTATTGTCTCATCCCACCCCTTTCCAAAAAAAAGACCCTGTAAGTCATTATAATGAGAAACTTTCTAGAAATAAGTTTCTCATTTTGAGGAACTAACTCATGATGTTGAGGATTCCCATTATTATGAGATACTAAAGTTTCTCATTTTTTTGAGATAGTCATTATTTTAAAGAAATTTCTCATTACTATAAGATACCAAGTCATCATTTTGAAGTAGTTTTTTGAGAAATGGTCATTGTTTTGAGATACTGGGTCATTATTTTGAGAAACAAGGTCGATACTTTGACAAAGTGTCCTACAGGCTCTTCTGTTTTTCATCCCATTGTCGGAAATGGGGCTTGGAAACCATCAAACTACATCACCCACAATTCCTTTCACCTCTCACTTGTCTTAGAGTTGCCTAGCGACGACGGTGTACGCTTCAAGTGAAAAGCTAACTTACTAGCTAAGTGGAGCATGGATATTTAGACTTTTTTTTGTCACTTTTGTTACTTTGACTTTTTTTTTTTTACCGTCAGCCTTTGTGCAGTCGTTTGTTGTCAGGTTGTCATGATGAAATAATGAAGGAAACCACGAGTCAACAGTTTTCCTCTCCGTCACCTAGCTGCTGCCCCCAAGGGTCCCTTAATGACTCTCTCTTCCCTGAGGCTCCAAACTGCTGTGAGCCAGAGGAAAATACAGTCATGGAGGTAAGGACTATGATACATTAGCAGGTAAAAGTTTTTAAGCTGTATGTAGGCTACTGTGTCTTCGTCTTGTTAAAAATACACTTTAATTTGTTTCTTTCATTTTATGCTTTCGTCAAAAAACATTTAAGCTAAACGTGTAACTGTACCAAAGAATCAGTGTAGCTAAATAAAAACGGCATAGTGACTGCATATTAAAGTAGCAGTGTGAATAAACCGTCATGTTTGTTCCGTTCAGGTAAAGCAAGTTACCTTGCACAAGAGATCTGGGGAAATAAAACAACACAGCAAGGTCAAATGGTTGATTATTTTAAATTTGCGATAGTCGCATTCACTGGAATTAGAGTGGTGTGTATCCTTGGTGAGCATAATGTGTGTGTGTATGTGCTGCATGAATATGTGTATGTGTGCTTTGCGGGGCAGGAAGCTGTGAGCACTAGGTGATGCTTTTAGTGGTCTTCAAATTCTGCCCCTGTATTGTTATTGCAGGGATCCCTGTAGTTCACTGATGTAAATTCCACAAGGGCTAGCTTCACTACTCTAATAAAATACTACATTTTATTTATTTATTTATTTATTTACAACTTGTTTGCAGAAGGAGGGTGTTTTAACTGCTGAGATGGTGTCCAGCTGTATGTCCAACCGTGGACGCTTTGGCACTGGGCTGCAGCACTTGCACCACCACCTGTCTCTGTCTGTAAGACACTTACACACTGACCCTAAATGACATGATATGGCTTTCAAGAATGTTTCAGATCAGTTCAACTTGACAGAGCCCTTCTCAGTTTAATGTTGAAGCAAATTTACTTTAACTAACCTTGTATTTTTCTCTACCCTAGAGTCACAATCTCAGTGACATCTCCATTTTATGCAGTTCTGTCCATCTTCAAAAGCTGGAACTGCCACACAACAAAATTAAAGGTGACCTTTTTTTTTGTTATTCAGTTAATTAATTAATAACAATGTCTTTTAAGATGTTTATTTTTCTGTGGCTGTCTTTATCCTTTGATCAATTTCTCTGACTTTTCTATAAAATGAGTTTCAAATATTGTATGCATATATGTCATCCATTTATATTTGTCTGAAAGGCCCTATTTTGAGACAGTAAAACTGTAGATTTGTAGAAATAAAGCCCAGCCTACAGAGCATATCATACTTTTCCCAGTGTGACACAAATAATTCAAATTCATGGTTAACACACGCTGTTATCTTTTCCATTTTGTAAATGTCAATTGTAATGTCCATCCATGGATTTAAAATTTGACTCTTCTGTAATAGCCATTTCCTCATCAGGGCCTGTTTAGCAGCTACTAGCAGTAATAAATATTACTCTCTTTTCAACCATTCTTTGAGGTACTAGGAATATGGTTTTCCTCTCCAGGGACATATGACATTTGATAATAACTTGTAAGGTATCATATATCCCTCTACAAAGTACTTTATTAGGCTTTTCCAACTAAACTTGCTCTTCATTTCTCAGATTTTCTTTTAATGCCTCTAATTTTTTTCAACAATTAGATTTATCCTGTGTGAGCCACATGCCATACCTTATCATCTTGGATGCTTCTCACAATGAAATCTCCAACTTCTTTGGGTTTCAGCCACCCAAGAAACTAGAGGTAACACAAGACCTTGAACTGACAGGATAAGACCACATTTGATTGTTGGCTTGGGCTTCTCTCGCACGTGCTATTCCCTCAAGATAGTCCTGGATTTCCATAGCCCATCTGTAGTCACTTTGAATATGCTTACAAGGCATTAACTGCCCTTGAATGACAGTGAACTTTAGCAAATTGAAAATTCTTTCCCATACTCTATGGATTTAGGCAAAGAATCTCTTCAGTGAGATGTACAGAAGTACTTTCATAACTGTGGTTAATAGTGTGCTGCTTTTTTCAGGAAGTCAATTTCTCCCACAACCGTATGGCAAAAATGAAGGATTTGTCAGCCTTTTCATCTCTGACTAAACTGGATCTGGCCTGTATCCTTTCACATTTACACACAGAGACACATTTACATCCATCCATGTGCATGTGAACTCACACATGTCTTTGTCTCTTTTTCTGTGTGTCACTCACCCAGCGCACTTCTGTACCGACTGTAAACAGCATATGATGGTGCCAGATTTAAAATTCAGCCGAGTTCTGTTGAACAATTAAAAACCAATTTCAGTTTATTAAATTGAACTTTATTGATGTAAGCTGTAATTAGTGTTTAAGTAGTATGGAGATGCCTGCTTACCCATATTAACATAAATAAATAAACAGTGCTGCTGGGACCTAGTAACTATAAAAGAAGGAGGGAAAACATGTATCTTTTGGCTGCTCTGTATTCCTTAAAATATTGCATTGCACTCGCTAGCTAAAAAGGTAATAAAATGTTACATTTTTTGCTTGATAGTTGAGAAGGTAACAAAACCTTACATTATTTACAAGCAAATTAAAAATTTTATAAAACATTAAATTCTTTGCTAGATAATGTTAGCTTAAAAGTTTTTTAAAAACATTAGATTGTATACTAGTTAGCTAAAAGGTCAACAAATGCTACATTGTTTGATCGCTAGCTAAAAAGTTAGCTTGCCTAATTAGCATACTCATGATGGCTTGGCGGAGAAGCTCTAATTTTTCCTTCTCTACGAAAAACCTTTTGCCCAGATGGAGTAATATGGTCAAATATAGAAGATCACAAAACAGGAAGGAAAAAAGAGACTGCCTGGCAGCAACTGTCAGACTGTTTCAATGGATCAACTACAATGCAATGCTTCTAATACACTTGTGTATTATTCTTAACATGTCCACTCTCAGACAACAGTTTCATTGAAATAAATGGTCTTGAGCAGTGTTGTAAGCTCAGCCATCTCAGCCTGGCACACAACAAGATCTCAAGGGTTAGCGGCCTGGACAGTCTCCCTCTCACACATCTCTGCCTTGTAAGTCCTAAACAATAGCAGTCAGAAATATGGGTAACGCTTTATAATGACCATCATTAATAAATGGTGAATAGCTAGTTAATTAAACTTAAGTTCATAGTTATTTCACTGTTGACAGATATTCAGATAACGCCTATATATGCTTTATAAACCATTAAAAGCAATTGTAAAAGTATTATAAACATCAGTTGCAACATAATAACCATCTATAAAATGTTTGTAGACAACACATTCTCACTCCCAACTTGTCAAATGCAGCAGGTTGGTCAGTGGCACTACCCTTCAAACAATGATGCTGCAAGTACCTGTGTAGTGTCAGTTTTGCACATGCAGGGCTCTGTGGTCAAATTAGCAATAACAAATACACAACGTCTGGTAGACTTTCAAAATAAAGGCAAAAAAAATACTTGGGTAGGTTTAGGAGGAGGTCATGTTTTGAGTTAAAATAAGTATGTTACTTACATAAGTTCATGTAAGTTATGTACATAAGGTGTTTAATCAATTAATAATAGCCTTCCAAATAATGTTTATAGATGATTTACAAACCAAGTATATAGCAATGTTTACAAGTCATTTGATTGACATTAACAAATCATCAGTGAAATAACTATTAACACGTTTTATCAACCCTAAATTTACCATTTATTAATGATAGATATTGTCGTGTTTCCAAAATGGGATGCACAAGTTGACATTCACACACACACAACCACTGATACATACAGTACAGTTGTACATTCATGTACATACTTACAGACATCTCATTGGTCTTTCTTTGCCATTTCTTGGGAATACTTCTATTTGCATGTGTGGCATTGCTACACAGGAAGTTGTTTCCCTCTGTGAGTAGGAGTACAGTAGGAGTTATGTTGGACATCTTTCTGATTGCATGTGTTTTACCTCGTGTGCTAAATTTTACCTATTCCTGTTTGTCTCTTGTCTCTTCCCCTCTGTCTTTCTCTTTATGTCTCTGTTTTTGGCTGCATTTTTACATTCAGTAAAACCTTGGCCCCCTGTTCGAGAATCACCATATGGTCCAACAGCAGGCCTTTTCTCTCCCTCTCTCCCTCTCTCACTGCTTAGTTGTGTGTGTGTGTTGCATGTTCTGTCCTTTATCAGTGTTTCCTCATTGTCAGCAGCCATCGGTCTGGCTGTGTCTGCCCCTGTCTGTAGCTTTGCTTTGGGACCAGCTGCTGGTGTTTGAGTGAGCCTGGACCAAGTTCAGCACACACACACACACTCACACCTTGTCCATCCAGCATCCATCTACTCCCATCCCTGACCCCTCTTCCTCACACGCTGCCTCCCTAAACAGCACAACCCTGTCAGCCAGCCTGTTTCACAGCCCATCACAGTACCGACCTGGAGCTTCAGGGGACCAGCGCAGTCACCCACCCCCACTGACAGCAGCCCTCTGCCAGGCAACATGCTTGGCACGAGCACGGCAAGGTGTGGCCAGACAGCTAGATAACAACTTTAGCCGGTGGAATGGAGTGAGAAGCAGGCTGGGGACCCTGACAAGGGAGGAGTGCCCAGGTCTGGTTCTTTAGTTGGTTAGCGTGCTGCGCTAGCACCTCGCCAGCTGTTTGGCTGTCAGTCCTCACCTGTCAGGATTTAGCAGAGAGAGGCAGGCCTGCCACTCAACCCAGTGCTGAGGGGAAAGAAGGTTCACACACCCTGCAGAGCGACCATGGCATGTCCTTAATATTTATTAGTGGGAGTCATTGACTGTATATGAAGTAGAACTGCCACTTATGAATGCATGCATATTTATGAATATAATGTGCTTGCCTCTTTAAATGTGTCTTCTTTCCTGTCTGTGTCCAGAGGGGGAACCAGCTGCAGAGGATTGAAGGCTTGGAGAATCTGAAAAGTCTGCAGGTTCTCGACTTGTCTCTGAACAGCATCAACAGTCTTTCTGGCCTCCAGAATCTCCACCTGCTGGGCTCCATCAATCTGGAGAAAAACCTGGTACGGATCTAAGAGAAGCTTCAGAAAGAATTGTAATAATAGCTTTATTTGCACAGCACTTTTCTAAAAACAGGGTTTCTGTGGGTTAACGTTACTTTTATAAAGTTTCATTAACTTCAGTCTCACTTTAAAATGTACTTTTGGGGAAAAAATGTATTAGGCACTATGTATTGATCACACACAAAAAACAACATTGACAATGAAACACTGAAACCAACATGGACCCACTCTGAACAACAATTTTAACCCTTGTAACTCCTATTCAATTAAGAACTGTGAGAGCTGTTTCAAATATGAGGAATTTGCATAGGTGATTTGGTGCATAACAAAGAAAAAACACATTAAATATGAAATATAAGACAAAAGCAATTACTGCAAGTTCAGAAGCATATATGGGAAAAAGAAAACTAACAATAAGATGTAGAAAAATATGAAAATATGTGCAATATGTTATTTAAAGTAGAGCGCTGTACCATTTTGTGCAGGAATGTGCAAAATATTCTGCAGGACATTCAGTAAACAGCTTTACACTATGCAGCAAAGGAAATGAGCAATGGAAAAGTAGGAGTGTGTTAAAGTGTACCATCACACACAGAGTACAATGAAGACCACAGTAAGAGTACACTCAACTGGATTCTAGTTTGACAAAATAGTGGGTGCAGACAAGGTCAGGAATGAACTTTCATGTTCAGCAAGTTTCTCTTTTTAATACCTAGGAAAGAACAATTGCACAGGGATTCCACAGCATAAATTTGTGGTTTTGTTTCAGATTAGTGAAATTCAGGAGTGCAAACACGTTCATGATCTTGTCCTGTTGGGAGACCTCAACCTCCTGGGAAACCCTGTACAGGTAATTGGAGTCTTTACTGACCACAGTTCTTTACTATGAGAACTTTTATACATGTGGAGATACAGTGTGTATCAGAAGCAGCTTGTGATTTTTTTCTCCGGAGGGGGCTTTATTGAAAATCAGGCAAATGTCTTAAGGTATCGCAATAATTAAGTCGTCTTCACTGAAGTTTTAAGTGTGGGGAGAGTTGGGGCAGTGCCCTAGCGCCCTCTATTGACCAGCTGCCACTGCTGTGTATGACTGCATCTTGCTTTACCCAGGCACCTCTGTTTACTGTATTCAGTTTGACATCACAGATAAGATTTGTGTTTTCTGTATAGATTCATCATGATGTTGTTGTCATATGTGCCATGTGAATGTAGGAGCAACCTGATTACAGACTGGCAGTCATCTTCCTCCTTCAACATCTGACTGTACTGGATCAAGAGAAGGTCACTGCTGAAGAAAAGGTAAGAATAAACATAGTAATTAATCATGTTGTTTATGTGCTATGACTTTCATAATGTGATTTTATGTTGTGATATTTTAACTGCTTAAGAATGTTTTGTATTAATTGTTTGCTTGTCATATGTTATTGATATGATGCTGCTTTAATCCTTTGCTCCTTTAAGATTTTTATCCTGTTTAACTGTTTATGTTTTGTCTTCTCCAGTTCTAACCTTACACGTTGTGTTTTATTTGTTGTTTTAATGGCCAATTCAACAACTGGCCAGCAGTTGAAAAATAGCCTTTTGGCTAACACTACCACAGTTACAGTGATGATCAATGTGTATTGTCGCTGTGAATAAACAAATCAATGGTAAATCCCAGGTGTCATCAGTAAACAAGTATGACCCTCCTTTGGATGTGGTGGCAGCCATGGATCATATGACCCACCTGGTGTATCAGCTGATGCAGCCCCAGGTGCTCTATGACAGGTTAGTACAAATATACAGCATATATATGGTATATGTGTAGGCATATGTATATATGGTCCTATGCCTTGTTATGGAATTTAAAGCTCAAGATAAATCAGTTTCCTTCAATTTAATAAGGAAAAAGGATCATCCAAAATGTTGACAGAGGGGACAGGAGACACTCACAAGGAATTAGTCATAATCATAAAAATCTTGCAAAGCCACCTCTCAAGAAAGTTGTTTTCAAACATGAGCAGCATTTTATCTGCAGTGTTTCTGTATTGCTCATGATCGTATCTACTCCCTAAAAAAAGAAAATGAGTCCATGCATCAGCACTTTTTTGAAAACATCCATCATCAGCAAATAAAATGCTGCAGCTACAGTCAATTTACCATTCTCCTCTGTGCTTCCTAGAAAGAGCACATCCATATTGCCCACAAGGCTCCCGTTTATATTGACTGTTGGAGTGGAGTGAAGTTTGTGCTCTGGCTTCATGATTTAATTAACTTAAGTCTTGCTTGTCTTTGGTGAGAGAGAACATATTTGTAATGTTTAAGTTTATCCGAAACCTGTGAAAATGCGTGTGTGTGTGTGTCTTCAAGCAGTACTTTGCCCAGTGCAGACTCTCCGTATCCTATGCTGGTTCTGACTGGTCCTCAAGGCTGTGGGAAGAGAGAGCAGGCCCACAGACTGTGTGAGGAGTTCAGCGAATACTTTGCCTATGGGTCAGTCTCAAACTTTCTCAACACATGCCACAGTCGTATGCTGAATCCTATGTGTCAATACTTGTGCTGGTACCAAAATAAAAGACTAAACTCAGTAGATGTAAGAAGATGTAAAACATGTTTTGTTAATGTGGACAGTAAATAAATCTAATCTCAAAACATGTTTGATAAAAGCATTATTGGTATGACAACTGAAGTTTTTTCAGTTGTATCTTATACTTACTGCTGTGGGCGTCAGTGGGACCGCCATAATACCAGCTCCCCTTTAAAGTGTTGATATAAATAAATATATTGGCTATGTATTACGTAATGGAAAAAAGGAACCATCTGTGCCTGAATACATTAAAGGATAGGTCAGATATTTTTATGTCAATCTTAATACAATACTTATATGCCATATGTGCATTAAGAGAGTTATTGTTTGCTGTAATCATTCCTCCTTCTGTTCATACAGTTTGCACACTGTACACTACACTGTAAGAAATGAGGGACAGAGTTCACAGTCTGGGGCTGAAAAATTGCAGACTTTGTCAGACCAGGGTTGGAGTTTTTGGCCCGTGCAGGACTCTAGTCTGAGTTAGTCAAATCAAGTTTGTGTCTTTCTCTTGGCTGTCACATGTAGAATTACTGTCGGTGTTTTGTCCCAGCAGTGCAGCCAGCAGTGGGTCCACTGTGGCTCAGCAAGGAAATTTTGGAAGATACCCAGTTTGTCAAACTCAGTCTGCTTTGGCTTAATTTCAGAATATATTTTTGCACAAAATGAGGACTGCAGAGGGATCTCTTCTTGGAGAGGTGGAGTAATTACACCGTCCAATAACTCTTTCAGTGTACATATGGAATGTGAGTATTGTATTAAGATAGAGATGAAAAAATCTGAACCTCCCCTTTAAATGCAGGGCCAAACAGTGCAGTAGTATGCAAGTCAAACCCTCAGAATACCGTCAGGCAATGACTTATCCCCGGCTGTCACCTAGTGGTTGGTTTTACTGTCTGAAACATTCCAGAAATCCAGGGGTCTTGTCCCAGCTTATTGCCCCCCTGCTGGTTCTCTTTAGTGGTTGTAGGTCTGAGATTTTTCACATACTTAGGCCTCATCAATTTTATGGCTGGATATGTTACATGAACTGTCCAGACTCTGTTTCTCTACCCTGTGTGCATCTGTCTCTGTCTGTCTCCACAGAACCTGCCACACCACGAGGGGGCCCTACTTTGGAGAGGAGAATGGAATTGATTACCATTTTGTCAGCGAGGAAGAGTTTCAGAACATGATTCACATGGTATGTTGGCTTTCCATGAACCTTTTTTGACGCTTGACGTTACAACATGAGAACAAAAAACATGTTTCAAGGTCATTTTTAATTCTGCACTCAGTGTCATAAATCATATAAACAGTTAATTTCATCAAATCAATTAAATGTGCACTGGGTTTTTGAAGTTTTTTTTTTTGTCTTGGTGTCCTTGATTCACACAACTCCTTCAGCAACTTTCAGATTGAATTCACTCAGTGGCAATAATTAGTTGAGTAGTTGAGATAATTACTTGTACTTGGATGAATTGATCTTACTTTAGCTGGCTGATATTTCATTAAACAAAGATACGTTTAGTTCAGTTGAGATTTTTAATAAGGTGTAATGGCTGTCTAAATTAAATTTTACTTAAGGATGACTCATCACAGCATATCCTACAACGCTTGCCATGCAAGTATTATGAGTATTAAGAGTATTATGAGACCACTGACAAGGACATAGAGAGCTAATGGGTTTTAAAGGGATAGGTGAGATTATTTAATGTTGAGATGTGATATGAGGTACTTATTGATAGTCAGTATATTACCTCCAGGAGATGGCAGTCGGCACGCCCCCAGTTTGGAGAAGCAGCAGGAATACTATAGGAAGCTAATCAATGTATCACTGTGCACAGGGTCAGCAGCAAAATGTATTTCAGCCTCTTAAAAAAGGTCCACCTGAAAAAATCATTATCAGTTTAACTGTACACAACATTTATCATATTTTCGGCGCTTTACCTTGACATCAGACAGCCTTTTCTGACTGGAAACCGTCTTTATGTAAGCCAAATATTGCTCTCTGGAAACCAACCAAACTTCACAGGTGAAAACAGTAATTTTACCTCGCAGAACATCAGAGTTTCTGGCGTATTTGTGCCTCGATCTGTTATTATATATGTCAATATCCAGATATTGGTCAAAATTGCATAAAATTAACCTCTTTTCTTAGAGGGTCAGCCACTGCCTGACTCTGATTTTATTAACGTAATCAGTTTGTATTTGTGTTATAATCAACAACAACTGGATGTCATTCATTACAACTTTGTGCTCATATGCTTTGAAGATAACAAAATCATCAAATAACTGGAGTTTTCTTAAGAGTCAGAAAAATGGCTGCTGAGGTCAGAGGTCTTGGACACATTTGTTTTCCATCTTGTCCTTTCAGTCAGGCTGCCTGTTATGTAAGAATGGCGGGGGATGATAGATAGAGGTCTGGGTCATGTAGTGATTTACAAACCGAGGGCTTTGATGCTGGAATTTATGCCTTTTGTCTGCTCCAACAGAGGAAGTGGATCAGGTTAACTTTACAGTCTGTCTCTTGCTCTACTTGATTTTTCCAATCTTCTCCTCCACCCTCAATTCTTCTGTTGCCAGCTACTTGGTTTATCGCTGTCCTGCCCTCCTTTTCTTCCACTTCTTCATGCTCTCACCTTTCATGTCTCAGCTGCCCTCCTCCTCTTCACCCCTTTTCCCCCTCAGAGGTGCTTTCCAGTAACTATGCAATCATTACCTCTTGAGCCCACTTCTTGTGACTGTTCTTTAACAAAATTAATCCTAATCAGCAGTTCTTGGTACTTATTATACTCCTTACAGTGCTGTAAACACAGGAACACCTGCTGTGTAATTTTGTCTGAATTGCATCTAGACTGGTAGTATGGAATCACAAGTATTATGTTTGTAATTTAGTGTTAGAATGATTGTCAGTGACCTATTTAGGAAGGTTCAGGGATACGAAAAACAATATTCAAGGGAGCCTAAATTCCTGTTTGACTTCAGGAGACACACAATATATTTTCTGTAAATTATGTAGTGACTCACAGTTAATGAGGTGTCTCTGTTATTATTATATCATGCAGTCTTGCATCTCGTATGTGGTTCTAAAAGCCTGAGACCATTTTATATTTATTGCAGAAAAACTAAACAAAATAAAAGCCAAGTTAGATTATGAGTTCCTTGTTTAAATATTGTTTACCCCTACTGGCTCCACATGTGGCCATTTAATTGACAGACCAGTTTCCATGTTGATGTTGCAAAGTGTGTGTTCTCTAATTGCTGATTTTAAATGTAGCAAACCATAATAATAAAGTCAAAATAAGCTTCAGTAAAATGACAAAACAAAACAGCACTTTAATATTACATGTACAGCAACAGCTACTAAATTTGCAGTAATAGAATTCATACAAATTTATACAGTTTCTTGGGAATCATAACAAATCGTTTAATTTTTATGTCTCAGTTCCCTTTTGTTACCACAAAGTAATGAAGCACAGAACAAGAATAACTTGTTTTAGTGAACTGCATTAGATTTGACGATTTGACCAAAAGCTTTTTGAGAGTTATAAATTATTCTGTTCAAATAAAACTGCCCCAAAGCCGGTAGACAAAAGGTGAGAGGTTATGTGTGAGAAGTAACAAAGAGGGAGATTTTTTTGTACTGACCACCCGGTCAAAAGTTCAGTTCACAGGTGGGCAAATGACTTTAGGTTGTTAAATCTTGACAGGGCATGCTGGGGTTATGTATGTATGTCCAATCTGGGAGATAAATGCTGCTCATAACTGGTAATATGATGAGTAGTGGGGCAATAAAGTGGCGCACTAAACTGCTCTCTCATTCTTTCCTGTGGTAACTGGAAATTTCCTTCTAGGGCAAGTTTATCCAGACAATGCAGTATGGGGGTCACAGGTACGGGCTGTCCAGAGACGCCATAGAGGATGCAGCCAGAGAAGGACTAGCATGCTGTGTGCATATGGAGCTAGAGGTGGGTACGGAAAAGTACATCCAGCAGGCTATAACATTTGAGGTCTAAAAAGCCCATAGATTCACATACAGTCGAAATACCAGCAACATATATATAGAATGTACAATGCACCATGCTGATGTTGTGATTACGTCACAGTGTTTGCTGGAGGCAAAACAAAGGAAAACTGAGACTTTAGAGCAGTAGGCCACACGGCCAAGCAGAAATGTTGTTTTCCTGTGTTTTTGGTGCCAGAATCCTAGTAGTAATGGCTGAAAATTTAAGTTTTTATCACGTACCAGTTGCTACTTCTATTAAAAACAAAACAAAACAAACAAAAGAAAGAAGACAACTATGGTTAAACACGATAAGACAAAAGCTGAGAGATATGTGCGAGGCACAACAAAATAAACAAAATGAACTCACAGAATGTCAAGAAAGGAAATATTCTCACAACTTTTAACATTATTAAAAAGACAAATACAACCGATCACATTCTGAATTCAAGGTTCTTTCTTTAACCAAACTAAGACAAGCTTTAATTGCCTTGTTAACTCCATAAAACACACCTCATTTAAACTCAACAGACAGAAATAAAATAAAACTCACCAAAGCCGCCTTGGTCAGTCTTTTCACTGTTGTAACGTCACCCACGCTGGTTTGGTTGAAATAAAACAGTCTGGCTCTACGGACCGTTTTCCTCTCATGCCTCTCACAGAGCAGTGCTTGTCACTTATGAAGACCATTAAATTAGCAAAATAAATGACAAAAATCAATCCCACCCAAAAAACAGCTGATGATATACTATCCAATTGTCCAACCCTATGGCAACTGTAGAAATGTCGTACATCCATTGAGCCTATATGGGTCAGCAAGTCTGGTTAAGCCATTGTTAAGAAACAAACCAGCAAAACTTGCTAACTAGTGTTTAGGGAAATGTTTTGCCTCCACCTAAGCTCAGCCCACCGTGTTAACCAACAGAAAAGAGGTCTATATGTTACTTACATTTTCTAAAGCACAACCAATGAACTAAAAACTGAACTGAAGAACTAAAACTAATAAAAACTAAAATAAGCATTCCTCACAAGGTCCTGAAACAGCATTTTGTCTCATCTCTAATCCTTGAAAGGTCTTACAGTTATATAGTTATTACATTTACAATAAATGTGAAAATGTGCTGACTTTGCATAGTATAAAAACATTTAAAAGTATGAGTGTGTAGGCTTTTGTGGCATCTAGTGGTGAGTTTGCTTGAGTCTTTGTATTTATTGTGTTGTTTTGTTTGTCTTTGCACAAAATGCCACATTTAGAGACAGTATTTGGTTCGTCTGTTCTGGGCTACTATAAAAACAGGATGGTTCAACATGGGGGCTGCTGTGAAAGAGGAACTGCTTCATCTGTAGATATAAATGGCTTATTCTAAGATAAAACACAACAATTCTTATTTTCAGGTGATTTTACACTCTTGAACATGATACGCTTACTTACGTTTAATTTCTGCCATATTCTGCCCAAAACAACTCATAAATCTTTCCCACCGGACCTTTTATAAATATATATAACACACAATGAAATAGTTGTAAGCAGGTATATGTGTTTATTAATGCATTTGTCAACAACTAAATTGTCCCATGGGAAAGAGTGAAGCCTGTTTCTCTGTATCAATAGTGTGCTTTATTGGAATGAAAGTTAATATATAATATTTTCAGCGATTCAAGATAAGTCAGTGTGGAATCATACACATACTACATTGCTTGTAACTATCTGTGTGGGGGAATGTGTTCCCAGTGGGTTTGAGTTGTTAGATAGTCCATTTTCATCTCCAAAGTTGCGACAGCACAGTGTGAATCAGTTCAAATACAATTCAAAGCAGACCCTCACTGTAACAGAACTCCTCCACACTGATTGTCTATCCTCGCAGGGTGTGTTCAGTCTGAAGAACAGCTACTTTGAGCCTCGATACATCCTACTCATCCCCACCCAGGTGGAGAAGTACATGGAGCACCTGAAAAGCCGTGATATCTATGCCCCAGCACAGATTGATAGGGCAGTGTCACGTATAGAGCTCTACGCCAATACCAGCAGGCAACGACAAGGATTCTTCGATAATGTTATCCCCTGTGGTACGGCAAGGAAGCTCTTTATCATTTAAGAGTGTTTTTTATGACATTGAATTTATTCATTCTTGTTTTCTAATGCTGTGCTTGTTGATTTAAAGTGTTCATTACAGAGTATAATATTGGTAATTTAATACCCTCTAGTGGCTAAACATCCTTTTTCCTATTAGTTAATGACAGTTTAATTGTAGTACAAAGTGTAATTATAAATACTCACAATTAATTTTCAAGAAAAATCTATTTTAAGCGAAGAAAACACTTAATTGATTCCCAGAGGAGACATTTTTTTTCTTTCTACTTATTCAACATTTGGGTATGATGTTAGTAAGAGAGAAATTTGGAAGTCTCTTCTGTGATTGCTTTGTTCACAGGCAGTTTGTCATTGTAGTGCCTCACAGAGCGAAAAAATACCCTGCCTTACCCTGGCAGAGCGTAAGTGTCACTGGTGTAGCCTTAGATAAATTAACACACTTCACTAAAATCCATACACTACACTTTCAATCCAATTACCACATGTATTAAGGGCACGTAGCCACAGAATAGCTGTGTTTATCATCCCCTCATGAAAGCACTCAGACATGTTCGCTGTTTTCTTAATGAGATGAACATACAGGGAGTGTGGAACCTCATCACTTTTATGCACTGCTAGCTAGCACCTCATTACACTAAGGTCATCATCCTCATATCTTTGATTCATTGCTGTTTGATGGGAGACGCATTGGCTCTGTTCACAAACCATATTTTTTTGTGCTGTGCTGACTGTCTGTCTGTGTGTGTGTGTGTGTGTATGCATTTGCATGTGTGTGTTTAGATGGCTGGAAGGAAGCCTATCAGACACTGAGGCAGGTAGTGAAGGAGTATCTGTTGATAGAGGAGCAGGAAGAAGGAGAAAACAACACTAGAGCATCCCCTGACAACACCTCCACAGGTGCGTATTTGTCTGTTTGTTCAGATCATTATTAGCAGACTCGAGGCATCGGGGCGCTAGTTTTTTGAAGCAAAAGACAGGGTGCAAAGTGCACCTTGCACAGTTGTCACTTTTTATTTATTTATTTTTTAATTTAAAGGGGCAAACCACCAATTTCTTTACATGTAAAGTCCATTCACTAGTGACAAGAAATCTTCAGTGGCTCAGGAGAAGCTATGTTAAAGAAATAGTTCTTATTTATTGAAGTGGGGTTGTATGAGGTACTTATCCATAGTCAGTGTATTGCCTACATGAGACGGTGTCAACACACACCCCAGTACACTGAACGGAAAACACGGTTATAAAAGCCAAATATTGCTCTCTCCAAAACATCCAGACTCCATTGTTAAAATAATATTTCACCATGCAGAAGCAGGGAGTTGCTGGCCTACCACTGTCCGATTAGTTAGTTTGTTTGTATTGTTAATTTGGATTCACCAAAGTCACACAATAACACAAACAAACTAACCAACTGAGGCACCGAAAGGAGTGTGATGGCTTTGAAGGGAGTGATATTTGATTCATATGTAACAGCTATTTCTCATTAGAAAAGGCTGTTGGCAACAAGATAAGTGGTGAACATATTCTAAATACAGCTTACACTTGTGCCTTTTATTAGATTCCTAAAATATGTTTTGCTGTCCATTTTAGTACATTGTTTAGCCTCCTATACAGAACAACAACAGAACAATCTTGGATAAATAGCACCACAGATAAAAAGAACAATATTTTTTCGATTTTTGAGAGGAACTGTCCCTTTAATTAGATTTGGTTGTGTCAGAATAGAAAAAAATGATGTCTGTTAATCAGTTATTATGCTCTACATAGCGTGTTCTGTTTATGCTCACGTATACATACACAGTACATGCATCTCATGTCTGTACATATGTTTGCTGCAACCTTCATGTACAGTATTGATTTACTGTATCTGTCTCTTTCCCTTTCAGGTCATGAGCCAGAGGAGAGGCCACCTTCACCTCGGTCGAGGTCAGGATCAGACACACTCACATCACACTCTGCCACAGCTCTTGACCCCTCAGCTCCATGTTACAGAAACTACTTTACCAAGATCCAGGCAGAGCTCAGCCCTGAGAAAAGCCCCACTGTGAGTTACAAGATGTCTGATGAAAAATTTATTGGTAATGAAGCCTATCGGTGAATGTTAAATAGACACTGAGACTGTATAAAATTTATAGAAAAATAATCCTCAATCCTCTAACAAGACGCTGACTTTCTTTCTCTTCCTCTACGCCATACATCATCGCACCCCTGTCCCACTTTCCTCCCCCTTATCGCTCCTCTTTAATCACCCTCCACATCAACTTCCCGGTCCCTTTTGTCCTCCCTTCCTCTCACCTTCCCACTTCTTCTCAACTCCTCCTTCTCCTTCTCTCCATCTCTCTCCTTTGCAGGAGCTGGCGTCCGTCAGGAGACGTGAGCAGCTGGTTAGAGAGGCTATAGTGGGGAAGAGTCCAGGGGTCTACAGCCAGCTATTCACAAGGTCTGTTATAAGTAGCCTGCACTCCACTGCACTCAAATGCTTAATTTCAAGTGGGCACTCTCAGCTCGGCCAAATTGGTTTAATTGGTGCACTCGTCCTAACTGTGTTTTGATGGTTTGTTTTGGGTTATTTGACCTTGAGGGTGAAGTGGCAGGTGCCCAAATTATTTCAATCTAACTGTTTGTTAATTTGATACACTTGTGTAGTGGCACTCTCTCCTCAGTTGTCCCAAAATATACCTGTCACAAGTTAGAACTACACCCAATCTGAATGTGACATTTCTTAATGTATACTTGTGAAGAAGAATTATTTAATTTAGGTTGGGTTGCACCGACAAGGATGAATTTTAAACCCAATTAAATCATGGTTTAACTTTAAATTATGCTGCACCAATCTCCAAGTCCACCAAACTTAAACTAGTTTAGAATCGAGACAGGTTCATTTAATTTTTCAGTATGATTTTAAATCTGGATTTATTCATTTTAAACCTTGTTTAAGTCTGAGTAGAACTAATCTTAAATTAAATTAATCTTTACTGGTGCAACCCAGTCTTAGGTTTTTTTTGTTTGTTTGTTTGTTTTTCTCAGGTCTGCTCAAACAGCACCATCATCACTACAGAATCATGATCCTGGTACCCATTTTTGTGAGGACAGCAGGTGAGAATACACAAACATGCACATGCACACACACACACACACACACACACACACACACACACACACAAATGTTTGATGCATACACTTACAGGTGCTCACACTCCAGGCCAGATGTTGCGGTGTGAGACTAACAGATTTATATTCTTCAAAGTTGTAAAAGATTTCACTCTGTATGCTGTTTTTTGTTTGTAACAGCATTTAGATTTAGGATGAAGTGAGAGAATCCAGAGGAAATCTTGTGATTTCATAGAAACAAACAATCTAAACTGAAGATTTAGGAGCAGGAAACTGCTTTTGTAGTAGTATTCTAAACTCCCCGGGCTTGTTTTTACAACATATGTTCACTTTTATAGAGTTCATCCCTCTCACTGGTACAATCCATGTGGAGAAAAATGTGAACACATTTCCTACACACATGTACACACACGCTTGCTTACATGCTAATGCACTCTCTCATAAATTCTGATTTTATCACTTTTGGTGCCTTTTGAATCTCCAGTGTGTACACCTTCACTCAATAAACAGGCTTACTGGACAAATGTGGATTAAATCAGTTAGACCGTGATGATGTATGTCTGCTTTTGTGTGTGTGTTGCATGCTAAAGCACAGACATTTTTCTCTCAGTTGTTCAGATTAGCATCAAATTATTTCATTAGTTTTTCCCAAAAGAAGGCATTTAAGATACATTCAGATATCTCATGCTGCATGTTCATCAAATGTAATTTATTGCCTTTGGGTTTATATTCTGAGTGTTCTGTCAACGGGGTGTGAGCAATAAATGCCCCCAGTGTGCTCTGTTGGCATTACTCAGCCCTTCAGTATTTCTATAGAGGATTCCAGACATCTGTCTACACTTCTCTTAATAGGGATGTGTTTTTACTTGTGTGTGTCTATCTCACATATTGTAACAGAGGATCCTTTTGTATTCCAGGATAGTTTTGTTCATAGTCTTGTGTGTGTTTGTGTTCGTGTAGACTTCCATGTGTGTGTTTATGTATAAGCATTTTCATTGACTAGTCAATATGAGTAAATTAAATGCCAAAAATCCATAGCTGTCCCAATAGTCATGCCCAAATTAAGTTGTGGCATGCTGTCAGAAATACTGCTCTAGTGGTCCCTCTTGGGGTTCGCAGCATGATGGTAAAACCATTTATGTATGAACGTAGAGACCACATTTGCAATTTGACGTGCGTCTACTCATCCGCTATATTGGAGCTGTCAAGACCTGCGAGTAAATAATATAATGTGCATTGGGAGATGCAGATTTCACCTCAAAATGATCAGTTACTCACTTAAATTGATTTTCATGAAATTTGGTGTCTTATAAAACTGAAAAATTGAACATATTAGTGGTTACTTGTTAGATTTAAATTCGGTTACTGGGGACGATCTAGGCAATGAAAGGCAAGAATAGGTTTTAATTATTAATACAATAACAAGCAACAAGGTGGCAGGGAAGCTCTATGAATATATAACAGATATAGAAATCTACATTTTTGGAAGAACTCATGAAAGGCCAAATCCTAAATATTTTACTCCTGATATTGCCTAGACATAGGTCGGAGCTGATTACATCGTCCCCAGCAACTGAATTTAATTCCAACAAGTAACCAGTATCATGTTCAGTTTCTCACATTCATAACAAATCAAATTTAAGTGAGTTACAGCAGATTTTGTTGTGAAATCTGCATCTGTCAATAAGCATTGTATTGTTTACCAGCAGATCTTCACCTCTCCAATATGGCAACCATGCAGACGCACCACAGGGATATAAACAGAGGCCAATGAAATATGTACCTCTATCTCTCTATGGGTAAAACTTTCAAAAGCTCATCCTGCTAAACTTACTTTTTGTAGAAGCTCTTCATTCTCTCTGTTTTCACCTTTCTCCCTTGTCGCCTTAACAAGTTCATTATTGTTTCACTGCACACATTCACTACATGAACTTCTTCCTCCCCTTTCTTTCCTTGTCTGTCTCTTTTCCTCCTCACACTGTGGTTTTTCTTTTCCTCCATTCACAAGCAGCTCAGATGAGTCTCGTGCTAGTTCGGCACTCTCTGTGCCCAGTTCGGCCGGGGCCTTGTCGGGCTTAGTGGAGCCGCTTGATACCTCTGCCCTGGGACACGCGCTGGAATCACTCAAAGGTTATTGTTGTTTTTTGTATATGATCATTTTAGGGCATTTCTATGTTCTTATATATAGAGAGCAAAGATATGGGATATTTTGAGCTGCTGTAGACCAGGGAACAAGATAGTTTAATACGTTTATTTGTTATGCTAGTTTCTTATGCTTCAAGTTTTAACACTGTTCCATTCTATGTGAACTATATTTCATTTTACTTTACTCATTCCTTTTATAGTTTAACAACACTTTCTTTACTGTGTGTAAATCACCAAAAATAGTACAATTGACTGTAATAAGTTTTAACGATGTGTTGATGTGTGTCCATATCTGTGATTGTATCAAGTAAAATATTCCCATTTTGTACCACATGGCATCAGGACAAACTCCTGAAGTTCCCCGTCCAGACACAGACGAGCTACCTGTGGCTGTGTCTCCCTCCTCTGATAGACGTCCTGGATCCAACGTCAAGGCCATCCTGCCACCAATCCCACCTGGTCGCAAAACCCCTGTAGCACCAAGCCCAGCTCCTTCACCCAGACCCAGCTCCAAGCCAGCAGTCGGAGACTTGAAGGATGGAGGGGATGTGGACAGGGAGGGATAGCTTTTAATGTTTTAGCATGTGACATTTAACACATTTGTAAATATACTCAAAGTAAGTGTCAGAAGACTAATAAGTCAGTCAATCCATAAATATGTAAAAATTCATAACTTGAAGGGATAGTTCAGATTATTTGAAGTGGGTTTGTATAAGTTACTTATCAATAGTCAGCGTATTACCCACAGTAGATGGAGGCCCACACACCCCCAGTACAGAAATGCACGTAGAGGCACCAGCAAAAAATCTAAGCAATGTACTGCTGTGGACAGGATCAGCAACAAAAGGTATTTTAGCCACTTAAAAAATGATCCACCCACAAAAATCTATATCACCGCTTTCCAAAGCCACCAGACTCCACTGGCAAAAACAGTAATTTTACCTTGTAGAACACAGAAGATGCTGGTCTACCACTGCCTTGATCAGTTAGTTTGTTTGTTATTGTGTGACTTCAGTGAATCTGAACAAACCCTTTAAAATACCAAAGTCACACAATAACCCAAACAAACTAACAGACCAAGGCAGCAGTAGACCAGCAAATCCTGTGTTCTGTGAGGTAAAATTACTTTTTTTTAAGGTGAGTAAAACACGTTTTGCTGCTGACCTTTTCCACAGCAAACAGGGGATGTGTCGACCACCATTTACTGTTGGTAATACACTGGCTACGGAAAAGTACCACATATAACCCCACTTCAAAAAGCCCAAACTATTCCTTTAAAATATGAGATTGGCCTGTTAAATTAAAAGAACATGGAAAAATTCTGTACCTGCAAAAGTAAACAGTCAACCACAAAACCACACGTTTGTTGCCATCTTACTACACAGACTACATTGTGATGTGATACGCCCAAGCCAAACACTTGAGGTTAGATTTCACTGTCAGCACTTGCCTTTTCCTGTCAACTGGTATCCGTGCCACAGCATGTCTGCTGTATACTGTATATATGACAGTGATGATGTTAATGACCATATATAAGTCGACTACAATATAATTATAGGCAAAGTTGTTATTTTCCTCTTTGTAGAATTACTGGCCTAAAGGTATACAGTGTTGATACACATTATGATTCAGGCTCACACACAGATTGATAAACATGTCATGATAATTATAGTAGTGTGTTGAAGAAAACAGCTCATTTTGTCTTTACATATTAATATGTTATGACTAAAACAGTATCTGTTCATCATGGGAAAGTTCGTGTCTGCAAAGAATATAGTACACGCCATGTTTTATGAATGTAGCATTCATTTTCCTGACAGTGAAGTGGCATTATATTTCCTACTGTTCAGTAATCTCATCAAACAGGATTTGCCATTGACATCTAGATACTGATCTTTTATGTGCAGCATGGAGCTCTTGTCATTTGATGATAAATACATCATTAATCTTTATCTCTTCTGATGGGATTTTTTATTCAACTGGAAACACATTCGTATGGAAGTTGTTGACAGGTATTAAACAGTGAGCCATCACAAACAAGTTTTTTTTTGTCAGTTTGTGTGTGTGTGTTGCACACAGCCATGCAGAATAGTGCATCTGTGAATTTTTCAGTGCTCATTTTTGATTCATTGTAAATTGAAATTGTCATCTGTCATAGACGTATGCATTGCTTATTTAGCAGCCAGTCTGCTTGTTGGTGCGGGTGAATGTGCACATACAGTATGCATGTCCTGATTTCTGAGCTGTACATGTGCATGCAGCGCTCCTACACACACACACACACACACACACACACACACACAGAACACACCTGGCCATCCATCACTGCCTGTCTTCCTCTCAGGCAGCAGATGTTGCAACACTGTCATAATTCTTTGGCAGTTTGAAACCAGACAGTGTCTTTAGGGCCCCTGAGGTCTAACCTACTTACACTGCAGTCTGCACCCCTTACTCCAGCTTATCATGGACTAACATGTTGCCCTCCTGTGCATTAACACTAGACAAGATACAGCTATGTGCACAATGAAGGTTTGCAAAAGCCTTTAAGTCTGTTTAACATGAGGTAGGTGAGAGCTGGGGCAACTTTTTTTTTAATATATATATATATATTTTTTTTTTTTTCCCTTCATAGCTCACAGACTACTTGAATCGTTCCAGTCGTACTAGTAATCGTTTTTTATAAGAAACATATTTGTTGCAGTCCTTTAAAAAAACACATCTCCAAATCTGGCGATTTTGAATTTTTTGCTAAAACTGAAGGAGGGAATTCTCCTTTATGAATTGAGACACTTCTCTTATTTCTCAAGGCAGACAAACCATTTACAGCACTGCTGGATCATCTGAAAAATGCATTGTCACCTTTTTTATTTGTATTTAGTTCAAATTAGATTAGATGTCAAGCATCGTATGGACTTAAAGGAAAAGTATGGCTGTGTCTGAAATTCCATACTAACATGCTATTTATATGGCTAAAACAGTGTGTGAGATTTTGTAGTATGTTTGAAACCTTATTATGAAACCAGTAGTATGTGAGGGGCATACTTTTTCTGGGGAAATATTACAGCATGCAAGCTCTGGACGCTATGCCAGCATAAATATCCCACAATGCAATGCAGTAGTAATGACAACAACAACATAACAGACAAAGGCAGACAGCGACCAAGGCAGCTCCGACGTAACGTCAAAATCGCTTCAGTTTAAATAAGTAAATATGGTTTCACTCTACCAGGCATAATATATTTTTCATTTACTCCATTGTTGGCTCGGGTTATCGTAGTTACAAATCTCTACAGGCAAGGAGTTTCTTCGGAAGTGACGCTATACACACTGAGCAGTGCATCTGAAAAGATTCATACTACTGATAACACCAGCAGTTCCCAAACTGCGAGGTGTAGAGCCACTGCAGGTGGGGTGTGGAATATGATTTATGTAGGAAAGATAAATAGAGAAGAGATTGCTGATGTTACCATGCTGACCTTTATTTCACTAAAATTCAACTTGAATCTTTTTTTTTTAAAATCAATTTCTTCCCCTATAATTGTTAATGATTGATCATAATTGTGGGGTGGTGAGCACGTGAATTTTTTTTTGGCTTGTGAAGAGGGACATGCTAGAAAAAGTTTGGAACCTCTGAGTTTCACAGAAGTATGTTGAACAATAGAACACATTTTGGATGATTTCAGATGCAGCATATTACCATTTTTGCAGAAGACTAGGTAACTAGTATTCTAGTAGTAACTAGATTTTAATGATTTGAATTGAGTTTAAACTAATTTTACATTTTGTTAATTATGAGATAAAATTGATTTAAGTTTGAATTTGCAGTCATCTCAACATTAGACAGCAGAAGAAAAATAAATCAAAAAAATAACTTTCGTACCTGAAATGATCCTGCTCCTTTTTCACCAGGCAGAGAGAATCCTACTGAGCATGTGCAGAGTCAGTGTCATTGCTCTAGCTTGTCTGATTGGAGCAGCTGAGTGCGTCATAATTGCCCCTGGTCTCCGCCACATGAGATGACTTACTGGAAACATTCACTTCTTGTCTGTCTGAGTGTGTAATCATATTAACCCTCAGATGATCTACCCGGATACATACTTCTAACTCTGCTTGTCCGTCTGTTTTTAATGCATCTGCATCTATACTGTCTGTCTTTGTATTGGTGCCTACCTGTTTGCAGTGTTAGGTTTAATGACTACTGCAGTGTATTCTGTTCACTTCCTGGATAAAACAACAAACAGCAATATTTCTCCCTCTATGCTGTTTCCTATGCATCATAAACCATTGCAAAACATCATTTATAACAAAGAAACTTTAAACAGCATACAGTATGCATGTACAAAGCACCACGCTGTCTACCGAACGCCTCGTCTTCCCTCACTTCACCAGCTGCTGAAAAATAAACATGTCACACACTTTCATCTAGACATAACTCCTCAAGACAGCAACACTTTTCACCAAAGAGAAAAGGGGAGCACATTTTCTGTGAGAAACAAAGACTTGCTTGAATCTAAGATTTATGGCTGCAGGAAGGAGTTGTTATGGGACATATGCAGAAGCACGTTATCAATTTTCACAAAGCTCAAGTGTCCAATGTTAGGAATTAATTTTTTATGATATTTGTAAGACTTGAGCTATGGTAGGAGAGAGCATTAATCTATATTTTCATTCCAGAGAAGGTGTTGGAAACGGAACGAGGTTAGTTAGACTGACTGAGCAGATATCACCTTTGGTTATAATACCGGATGGTATATGGAGTCATATTCCTGTGTGAATCAAAAGAGGACAGAAAAACACTGTAAGACTCAGAGGTTTAATTCCCATCTGGGAAATGTATGTGAATAACATGTATCAGTCTTTCTGAATAGCTTCATAGTGTCAGATTTTTAAAAAAATACTATGCTAAAATATATCCTACTACACTATGTATGTACTATACTGTATGGGACTTCTCTAAACTGTACTATGCTATTTAGTAAATGTACTACATTGCACTATACACTTGACTGTACGATACTATATTACGATACTTTTCTGTATGGTACTACACTTAACTGTGCTATACTATATGGTGCTACTCTAAACTGTATTTTACTGCACTATGCTAAAGTAAGCCTTACTATATGGTACTATAAACTGCACTATACAATGGTACTACTCTAAACTAAACTGTACTCTAAACTGTACTATACTATACTATGCTAAGCTGTAATACAATGCTATAATATAGGGTATTGTACCATACTATATAGTATACAGTAAATACAGCAGTTGTACAGCAATTGTAGGACACTACACTTATCAGGGAGGACTCAGGATGAATATTTATAAGTGTCAGTTGACTGCTCACTATAGAGTATACAGTTGAGTGTCTACGAAAGAGAATAGTGAACGAGGGAATGATGCTGGACAGAGTCATGTTTCTTATTGCAACACTTAATTTCTAATTAATATTTGTAAGCTGTTCACATATAAATGTCAGAAAGAATCATAAGTATACTAAGTGTGATTTTAAAGACCACATTAAATACTAGTTTATACTGTAGTAATACAGCTAATGTATTCAGTCATGTTCTGCAGTCGGCTTCAGTTTATTATAATGATGCCCTTACATTGCCAGAGCTATTTCCACACTCCATTTCACTGTGCCAACACAGGGTAGCTCTGGCTGAACCTGCTGTCATTCAGAGATAGTTGAAAAAATATTCTGTGTTGTTTTAACTTTTTTTTTTTTTTAAACTAATCAGAATTGTCACAGTTGTGCCTAAACTGTGCTGCACTCACAGGTACCCTGTTTAAATGTGTTATAGACTTACTTTGAGCTTAATTTCTCCGTTCTCTCCGTCCAGTTTGACAAAAGTCCTACTTTCCTGTCCCTGTACTCTTTTTCAGACTCCATGCCTTCGGACCAGGTTTACAAAGCCATCAGCGAGCCTTTTGAGCTGCCACAGTATTTCAAACAACTTTCAATTATACCCCTACTTTACAGCGACAGTGATTTGTTACAAGATACAGGGCCAGCGGTTACAGCTAGTTTCTCTTACTGTGGGTTTTCCTTTTAAAATGTCTTGTGAAATGACGGGAGGAGAGAAGAAGGGTTACGAGGCTGAGAATAGACTTGGAAAATAGTCAGTGAAAGTACAATAACATGTTACAGGCGTAGCTGTAAACGCACATGTGGAGTGTGAGGGAGGAGCAGGGACACACCTACTCATTTTAAACTCAAACACACACACACCCTTCCTACAGAGATGAAACCATCTTTGATGGTCCCCGGCGCTCATAGCAACATTTTTTGGGGGGTTTCTTTGTGTCTTTAAAATACCTGTTTTCTCTATATAAGGAAAGCACAGGTGGTGAATGGATAACCACTTGGCACTGAGAACTATTTGAAAGCTTATTTTTGTTCAGATGTGGTCCAACAGTTCCTTGAACAGACGGATTGGTTTGGTAAAAGACAATGAGCGCAGACAGGCGCCACATGTTTTGGATTTGTGCTGTGCTTGCTGTTTTGATTACTGTACCTTTGCTGGAGAACTGTATGTAGCAGTCGAGTAGCAGGGATGACGTGCCTTGCTTTTACCTCTGTTTCATTCTTTCTGTGACTCACCCACCGTAGTGTAAAGTTACTGAGTATTTACTCCAGAACTGTACTGCTTGAGTATTTATATTTGCTGTTACTTTGTACTTGGATATCTACTTCTGCTGCTTCATTTCAGAGTGAAACATTAGCAGTATCTAAGAACTTTATACTCTTCCTCTGTTTTTACGTGATGGCTAGTGACTAGATATTCTATAAATTCAAGATCCAGTGTGTAAGATTTACAGGGGGCTATTGGCAGAATATGGCAGGGATGGGATAACTCTCTGTTACATTGCAAATGAAGACTGTGCCTCACACTAACAATAAATCCAGTTCCATAACTTTTACTGTAAACAGTGATAACTAGCTTAGTACTGACGTTTGCTAGCTGTTGAAAGTGAATACCAGTATGCTGAAAAATGCATAAAGTCACAATACAAATCGCTCACTGCTTGTGATATACAGTAACACCATAACGCAACCGTTCTGTATAATAAGAACTTTTACACTTGATACATTGGTACATTTCACTGCACTTAAAGGTTCAGTGTGCAAGATTTCCTGCACCACCATGTTTCTACAGTAGCCCAGAATGGACAAACGAAACACTGCCTCTAGATTGAGCCTTTCGTGGCCACCCTAGATTCTCTGGCATGCTCAGTAAGGCGAGGTGTTTGCAACTGCAACTTCACAGCTAGATGCCACTAAATCCTACACAGTCCTTATAATGCAGATTATATATTGATTAATTGAACAGTTCTATTAATCCAATAATAAAATATGTCTTATAATATACAGTAACCCTTTAGAAGAGACTCCTCTATGTAATGAGAACATTGCTTTTGATACTTTGGCCCATTTTGCTATTTGTTCTTTCAGCTAAGTAAATTTACTATTTTATATTTTAACAGCGTACGATTGCCACTTTTACTCAACTAAAGGATATTAATACTACTTTCCTCTCAGCTTTCATATCACAAACCCATGCTTTTAAACACATATACAGTAATTAGTTGCTGATTCTACATTCACAAACACAAGACGGGGTTAATGGCATAGTCAACACAATATAACCAACCAAAACAACACTTTCCTTAGGCCTTGGCTTGAAGTGCATCTTTCCTTGTCAAATGTTTTCTTTCAGTGTGTCATCACCTGGCATAAGCATAAATGATGCTTCACCTCGAGGGTGAGAGAGCTACAGATTGGAAGCTGTTTCCAATGGCAGAGACGTCGCTGTTTCAACAGGAACACTCTGGATTTATCTCTGCAACCTTTCTCCTTCTGTGCTCGTGTAGAGGATGTTGGAATAGGTCAGGGTGGTGATATAATGAAAGCTTAAATAAGACACACACACACACACACACACACACCTGTCTCTTCTGCATTAACTCTGCCGCATGATGTGGCGCCACACTCAGTAACTATGGCAACGGCACTCTGCACTGCACCTCCCTATATATGTGTGTGTGTGTGTGTGTATGTGTGTGTATAACTCCTCACTGTGTTCCCTGCGGACAGATTAATTCCCTGCCAGATTCATTCCTTGTCAACT
>JAJHUR010128672.1:5245-20870 GCA_027495735.1 Lutjanus campechanus | reverse complement strand
TCCTTTAAACTGAAAGGCTCACTCTTGGAAGGTAACTTTGAGTCTCTACAGTGTAAAAATTAATTAAACTGCACCAGTGTGCTCTTAACTAAGATGGATTTTGGCCTTGTGCACCTTCACTACTCAACCTCCTTCTGGAGAGAGGCTGCTTTAAAGGATGGGAGACGCCTTATTTTTAATGTTTAAGTTATTTTCTTTGCCGTGCATTGTACCATTGTACCTTTTTATGACAATGCTAACAACATATTAACATTAGGCTAATTTAGAAAACTGATGTCCTGCAGGCAGCCCCGAACTGGCCGCAGGACATTGTTTGCTTGATCCTGTTTAAATCTATCTAAAATAAAAACTATAATACCTCGAGAATTTTAGTGTAGAACTAGGGCAATGTGTGATATGCTTAGTAGGAATGATCATTTTTGCATTACAACTTACATTTATACTGAAAAAAAAAAACTATTAAAATTGTGTGACATTAATTGGGGCATGTAGCAACCAAACCTGCTTTCTTACATCTACAGAACAAGGTACTGAAACCAGGGCATCTCTGCACTGTACTTCTTTATAATACCGTTTTCTCAGACATTTTCCCTTTTTCAAAAAAAATGCAATTTGCTTCTGGTTCTGCGATTTAATTATCGCGCTTGGCCATATTGCAATTTTGATAATATTGCAATTAACTGTGCAGGCCTGGTTTACTGACTTGCATAATCTTTTATTTTAGGTTGTACAGACTTTTAGGGACATAAAACATTTGAAGATGCTCCTTGAAATGACATCACGATAAGCAAAAATCTAATCAAACCAATTAAGGCACCGTTTTTATTGCATAGGTTCAGTTAACTGTTGATAATGATACCATTCAAGCATGGAATCCCACGCACTAAGTATTAAATGAACACATTATGGAAAACAAGCAAACCTGCAATACAAAGACGTTAAATTACATATTAATACAAAGAGAGAAAAGTAGCTAAACCTCATTTTGAGAATTTTGAAGGAATAGTTTGACATGTTTCCTTACCAAGAGTAACATGAGATCAATGTCCCGATGTTGGTTAACTTATTTTAGCACAAAGCTAGTCTGGCTCTGTCCAAAGGTAAGAAAATCCACCAATCAGCACCCCTAATGTTCAACTCTGCACTTAATAGGCAGTTATGCTAAGCTAGGCTAACTAGCTACAGTGGGTACTTCCATCTTTAGCACTACCAATCTGTTATCAATCATATCCCAAAATGTTAAACAATTTATTTAACTAAAAATGACTGATATTAGTTGATTCTTTCAGCACCTTAAAGGGCCTGTGGGTTCCAGATCGCAACAACTCGCCTCACTCTCACACAATACACCTTTAAATCTATCAAATCTGAATCACACAATATCCAAAGCGAAGTTACTCAGCAGTTACTGATAAGATGGATATTTTCTCGACCCTAACCCAGAGAAATAAACCCCATTGTTGAGCACTCCTAGGTGACAGACTCACAGTATAGCCACCACCCATACACATCATTCAGGGAGCAATCATTGTATATTTATGAATAACTTCAGTTACACTGAGATGGTTCCACAGCCTGACTTGAACCTTAAAAACCTGTATACCAGTTATCTTGAAAAGGACAGCTCACAATGCCGAGAGACGAGATGGGTGGCAAATCTGAAAGCCTGCTATTATGTATCAATCGTTGAAAAGGCTGCATTTTCAATATCTCCCCACGTCCTTGCAGTTTGAAGGGCACAGCCATATCGTATGCACTAGTCAATCTCTGAAGAGCATACACGCTGAGTACACGCATTTACATTTATATACACGCATTTAGCTGATGCACTTTTCTGCAGAGTGACTCACAATAAGAGCAACAGTGGCTCCGGCACCGATTTGTTGAAACGCTCATGAGGTAGAGCAAAAGGTCAGAGACTGAGTATCCTGAAAATACGCGACCTTGGTAGATAGTGTGAGAGAGCCGGTGAGGGAAAATAAGTGGGAGAAATAAGAGCTAATAAGAGAGGTCGAATGGATTTTTCTTCTACGGGAGGACAATACTGAAGCGGGGATATTAAATTTTCTGTCACAGCATGTGCTTTCACCATTGTACAATATCTGGCTGTATTTTTGGGAATGGGGAAAATGTTTCATAAGCCACACAAACTGCTTCCAGTAGATTCAGTGAAATTCTGCACCTTTCAGTTCTGGTTTTAAGGGAATTTGGTTAAACCCGAAACCTTGTTTTGTAGAGAAAAAGGCACCATCAAAACAAACACACTGTAAAAAAAAAAAAATCATACAGGAATTTCGTGGAATCAACTCATCTTTTCTCATTAATTTAAAGTAAATATACAAGTTTTATTTATTCAAGTTAATTAAACGTAAAAATTCTAGTATTTATGGTGAGAACAGTTCAGAATTTATAAACATAAACTTGAAATCTTTCGACTTGATATAATGAGTTGAATGAATGAACTGTGCAGAGTTCAATGAACTAAATAAATGAAGTTTCTAAAGGAACATAATCCGTAGACTTCTCAGGGTGCACTGGTTTAGACTTAAAACTGAGACTAAATAAATAAATATTAAATAAACAAACTAAACTAAGCAGAACTATAATCTTTTGTTGCTTTAATTTACTTTTCTTCTTTAGATAGAGTCTGAGTTTTGTCATCATTTGCAATTATTTGAGTCCTCGAAAATTAATTTGCTGAAAGAAAATATAAAATTATTAACTATTAAATGATTCACTTTCACTTTCATACAATTTTTAAGGCCTTTTCGAAAACTATGAGATTCTATTTTATCTAAAGAAGAAAAGTAATTTACCTCAATAAAATATTATTAGTTGGTAAAAGTTTTTTAAAACTTAAGAGTTAGAGTTCAAGCTCAAAACTCAAAACTCTACACCTTGAAATTTTGACTTTTCTCTTTTTTTTTTGTTTTTACAGTAAACTAACTTGACAAATGTGAAAGGAAATCAAATTTGTTTGAATTTTCATCAGTGCGTTTGGAGAGTTGTTGGTTCAACTTGATATCTTAAGCTTCTTGAATATGTTTTCTCACATTATAGAAAAGTTTATTTGTTTCAAATCGTTTTAAAATTACCCCAACTTGTCTTTTCAGTTTCAAGTTCAAAGTTTAAGGCGGCTCGGAGACCAACTTTTTTTAAGTTAAAACAAATAGTTTATTTTTACAGTGCACACCACCATGCTGTGAAAGTGCAAAAGCCAGAAATACCCACAGAATTCCACTACATCACTGAGGATAATCAAGCTGACATGTTTAAGAGGTCTTATCTGGAGTTGTTAGCTATGAAATGTCTCTGCTGAGGCCCGTCTATGTCAGCTCTGGGACGCTATAAACATATAAACTAATCCATACTGGAGGAATGTACTTTTATTATTAACAGTTCCAAAAGTACAGACTGGGGACCACCCGGGGCCTTTAAAATGGATTCCACCGGGTCCGAGGCAAAATGAGAAGTGGTTTAATTTTGCTCTTATTTCATTGCTTTGCAGAGATGTTATGACGCACAGAGAATGCATAAAAAGGACTTTGTGAATTATGGGTTTCATTCCACCTACTGTGGTTATCAACACGAGGGTCTGACTGCTTTGTGATTTTGATTCAACACAACAAACAGCAACAAAAGCTAGAAAATGATCTAAATGTCGTCTAATGCTACGTGCGGTCTCGTTGTAGGGATGGGCGATAATTTAATAAACGTGCCAGACTTACTGTAATGCAAGTGCACCGAGATACATTTGTGTTGAGAGGGAACAGAGGCTGAAAAGAGGTGGGGATCATGAAAAAGTGGTTTGGATTCATTTGCTCCAAGTAGGTTCAAACAGGGTCAATCCTGGAAACTATTTTTGTCCGTTTCTTTCCAGCAAATCATTATTCATGTGGATGTTTTTCATTGCTAAAATGTGGCTGATCATACTTCAATTGCAATAGTTACTGTACGCTCTTCTCAATCTGGAGTTATACACATCAGTTCTCTGTACCATTACTGTCTAGTTTGGTGTTATATTATACTGTAGCCCCTTTTTAAAAATATACTTTAAAATAAACTTCACTTTAAAAAAAAGTGATCTATTTCTTATTGTCAACAAAATTAATCAAAGACCATTGATCAAACATAAGTCAAACATGAAGAAATGGTGCATTTGTTGGGGACTATTTTCCGTGGTGGATTTATACACATCAGGGGAGCATTACAGGCAGCAGGATAGTGATTGTGGGACTGACTCAAAATAAACCTGCTTCTCCCAACAGTACCCACCACCCCTGAGAGAAACAACATATTTCATTTATGTTATTTACCTAATTTATGTGAACTTGTTTCATTTCAGCTCATCTGAATCTTTACAGCTCCGTGTGCTTCACCAAGAGCGGAGCTCCACAACAAATAATGACGGTGCTATAGTTTACCAACAAGAGTAATTAATTAAAGTAATCTGTCTTAAACCAAAGATGGACATACGTCAGCCCCAAGCCAATCGAGCCAAAGCTAGCCAGCAAGTGAGCTAGCTCCCCGAAGACATGCGCGTCTTGCATATTGCAGCAGTTGCTGTGACGTTAGCACTTTGCACACTAGCTAACGCTGATCTCTGTAGGTCTCTGGTTTGATCATATGGAGCAGGTTTATACAGCCAATGAACTTATGCGCAGCCGCCAAATGAATGACAGTCACGGATAAAGATCACGCAGGTTGAAGCATTATTAAAGCGCTATAATCTGTTGCGGGGATTTGGAAGGAATTGTATTTAAAATCGTTAAACTAGTACAGAATGTGAGATGAATGAAGGAACGTCCGAACCGGTTAGAACAGACACGGACGGAGTATTTCCAGTAAGTGACAAGGTGTCTGAGACTAACAGTCTCTTGCTGTGTGCTGCATGTGTTAAGGTGCATCTCCAGATGATGCCCTGATCGGATTCTCCGCACATTGTGTGAAGTTCATATGAGAAAAAGGCTAAAGACTGACCTCACAGCAGTGTTAATAACCATCTCAGAGGATATCACGGTTTACAGACTTTAAGGGTCATTCTAACTGATGATAGTAATAATAACATCCATCACATCACAATACTGTGAAAGGAAAAAGGAGTTTTCCTTCTGTAAACATTTTACATAGAAAATAGTTGCTGAAAACATGAAAACACTGAGAACTATGTAGTGATGAATTGTGGAGTTAGATCGTTAAACTGTGGCTCACCGGCCCCAAGAACCAACTCATAAACGGCACTGCCTCCCCCTCCCCTCACCGTCCCAAATGGTTAGTTACAAATGTACCTTCAGCGACTCTCTCAGTCCAAATCAGCCCAGCAGTTCACTTCAGCTCACTTCAGTTCCAACAACCCGATACAGAAGAAAAAAAAAACCATCCCGTCCTCTGACTCTGGTGGCTCCGAGTCTGCACAGAGCGTCCATGTTTCAGGTTGCTTTCAGGTCGTAGGGGTGTTTGACACTGAGAGTGGATCCGCCTCCAGTGTTTCAGAGCAGAGAAAATTGATCATTTTTTCCTGGTTTTGAGACCTAATTTTATAACTAGGTTTATAGATAAACAACTATACATGATAAGAACAATTCTGATTATTTTAACGGTAAAGTTGCCTTTATTTGCCACGTTTAGATATGCCTTATGTAATCCACGACAGACTTTTATCAAATCTGAGAAAGTCTATCCCTTAACAGCTCCGGTTTAAGGTTTTAGGTTTGTGCACTACACATTTTTTATCAGCAAGCCTGTGTTAGACACTGCGGGGCATGAGGACATTTAGGGTCAAACACAAAGAGGCTGTTGGTTACTGTGGGGAAATGCAGGATCCAACATGTTTGACACATGCAAGGGAAGAAAAGTCTGTATATCTTGACCTCTGCATTGATTTTAATCTTTTTTTTTTTTAAACATGTCTCTCACAATTCCCATAACTATGGAAATGTAATACTAAATCACTGTGAAGTAGCCTACCTTTTTAATATTGTGATATTGATTTCAGCCATATGGGCAAGCCCCAGTCTCACGCACAGGGGAGGTTTGATCTCGAAAATATTGCTTTCGCCAAAAACAAAACACAACTTACAATATGAATTATGCATGTTGTGTATTTTGCAGCTTGCCTTGTCGAACTCCCGCCTGAACACATTCTATAATGGACACTCGTGCACTCATCACCAGCTCAAATGTTCAATATTTCCTTTCACCGTCATGATGTACGCTCGCTCTGTCATTAAATAACATGTCATTAGAGCTGTGTGTGCCATGCACGCAGCCTCTCTTTATGCTACAGTACGTGACACATATGCCCACACTGTCAGCATGCCTCACTTCCATTTAAACATATACATACAGAAATATATACAGTGAGGATGTAGGGAGCTGTCAGATGTACTTTCCAGGTGAATGTGGGTGTATCTGAGTTGGATTTGGACTCTTTTCCTCTGCTTCTACCTCCTCCATGATCTGTCTGACAGGACCTCTCTCTCCCTCTCCGGCTCTGAGGCGGCGGTGGCAGTGGGTGTTAAGTATAAATCTGAGGCAGCAGCTCCCTCTTCTCCGAGGATTTCTTACGGCCACATATAGCGGTCTCGACAAAGTAGCTGACAGGTAAATGTTGTGCTTACATGGTTGAGAGAATTTGTGAGAAATTGCGCGGTGCGTAGCAGGCATTCAGGGTGACTGATGGAGCAACAATATCTCACATACACACACACACACGCAGACACACACAGGCGAGGAGAGGAGAGAGAGGCAGGCATGCAGGAAGGTTTTCATTGGTTAGGAGGGACAGCAGGAGAACTCAAACACACACACATACACACACGTTGGTGATATGAAGCAAAGCAGAGGTTGAAGGACAAGTGAGATTCTGCTCCAGTCTTGGGCTGCGATTATTATTTTCTCAATTAATTAATTAGTTGTTTGGTCCAGAGAATGCTGAAAATTGTTGATTAGTGTTTCCCAGACCCCAAGATGATGTCCTCAAATGTCTTGTTTTGTCCACCACCCACAGATATTCAGTATATAGGAGACTAAAGAAACCAAAGAATGTCCTAAATTTATTCATATCCCAAATTTAAGAAGTTGGAATCAAAGAATTTGGGATATTTTCCTTAAAGAATAACTCAAAGCAGTTAACAGATTATCAAAATAGTTGGTAACTACTTGAATAATTGATTTATCATTGCAGCTCTACTCCAGTTTCTCTCTCCCTCTATCTATCTCTCGCACACACACACACACACACACACACACACAAATGTAAGGAAAATGCAACATGTTGCAAAGTTATAGTATGCAAATACAGAAAGAAATTGCACACACTCACCAAAACACACTCATTTGGTCAGCATGCTCACACTGTAGAGCTGCATTACAGCATCTACACACACATTTACACAAATGTGCACACTGTATGCGGCTGGTGAATGACGTCTCAATGCCCACATTTGACCTCTTATTTTTATTTGCATGTGAACAATCTTTGCACAACATCCATTTTTGACGCTAAGCAGCACATTCCTGCTGCCTCTAGTCTGCTTCACCTCCATCCAGACTCTCAGCTCTCCTTCCTTCCTCACCCTCTCTGCTGATCGATCATGCGTCATGACTGTCACACTGCAAACTGACCGAACCCGCATTTACTGCTTGTTCTTGTGCGTAAAAACGCGCCTGGCACGGGAAACGCGCGGCGCCGATACTCTCACAGCTTATCCCCCGGTTTGTTTGTTCAAACTCACCCAGGGTGTGTACGCAGGTCCTCCCCCGTGCGTCTCTCTTGATGCGTGTCCGTGTATCCAGTAAAAAGAGGTGGAGAGCGGCAAAGGCGCAAACGAAACTAGTGGAAGGCAGCCAAGCGCCACCGACTCTTCTCTTTACCCTCCTCCTTTCCTTTTCTGCTTCCCCTCACTCTTCCCCTCCTCTTCCCCGGGGCAGGTTGAGCTGTAATAATCCAGACATTGTCCTCTTCATCAGCACATTAAAAGAAAAACACACCAATGGTTGGATGGATGAATGGATGGATAGATGGATGGAAAGACTCCGTTACGCGTCAGAAGACGCAAGTTTGGAGTTCGGAGGGATTCTCCTTTCTGATTTAGAGTAATCCGCGTTTATAAACAGTCTGAGTGAATTTAAAAAGCTCCTAATGCAGATCTGGAGTTGAAAATGTGGCTGCAAAAGCAAAGAAAGTTTGCTCTCAGAGTGTGTAAAAACAGATGAGACCAGGCGAGAAAAGCAGAAATAATCCCAGGCAGATGTCTTCTCCTCTCCGGACCAGAAAACTCTCCCTTCAGGGGGACTGTAGCGCACCTGCGGCCGGAGCGGAGACGCGCAGGTATCCACAACCCGAGCAGCCTCCTCCCCTCCTCCTCTCCTCCTGTGTGTGTGTTTTATTCCGCGTTTTTATTCCCGCTCTGCTGAGTCTCTCCGCTCATCACTCAGTGTCAAAGCCCGGCGTTGTTGCTCCAAGTAGCTCAGAGGAAAGCGTCTCTTTTCACCAGAGCTCTCCTCTCCTCTCCTCTCTCTCTCTCGCTCCCTCTCTCCTCAGCCGGCTCCGTCCATCCTCCTGTCGTGAAACCACACCTCCCTCTGCAGCGATTGGCTGCAAACCGCAGAGAAGGAGGAGGAGGAGAGGGAAGGAGGTGATGCGCACTGAAGAGAAGAGAGGGAGAGAGAGAGAGGGATGGATGGAGAGACAGAGTGGGCAGAAGGAGATAAACCGAGAAGAGAGGATGGAGAGGAAGATGAGAGAAACGGGATGAAAGAGAAGTGAAAGAGTGCCAGGGAAAGGAGGATAAAGGAGGCTGAGAAACAGTGAGGGTGTGTATGAGAGTGTGTGTATGTGTGTGTGTTAGGGGGCAGTTCATGCACTGAGCTCTATGTGTTTAAGCCCAAAGGGACAGGCTGGCTAATGAAAGTGAAAATGCTTCCCTCCCTTCTTTTTTTTCCCTCTCCTCTCATTCACTGGCAGTGCTTTAGCCAAATTTGTCCGCTACTTTGACTCCCGGCTAAACTGAATCCATCCCGACAGTGTCCCCCATTACTTCTGTCTGTCTGTCTCCTTCCCTTTATAAGAATCTGGTGTGTGTCAGCTAAGCAGCTTCCTCCGTGAGTCTGTGATGAATAAGTAAGTGGTTGAAGGGAAGCTGGAGAGTGGAGTGCATGTTGAATATACTGCCCAGGGGCGTCGGGAGGGAAATAAGTAACAGCCCGAGCCGCCGCTGTAATGGGAGCAAATGAGGTGGGCCGGATATTGCGATTGTTGTGGCGCAACCGCACACGTTAGCGGGAAGAGAAGGCAAGGAGACAAAAATCGCTTGACAGCTCCTGGGAGAGGCTTTGATTGATGGCGACGCTCCAGGGAGTGTTTCAATATGAACTTGGTTAACTCGGAGCCACATGAAGCATTCATCACGGGCTGCCATACGGGAGTGAGATGCTCACCGCGAGCTAGGCAGCATTTTATTTAGAAAGGCACCTGGGGAACATCTTCACAGGCACAGCAACTACCTATTTTAAGGCTCACATCAACAAATCTCCAACACTGCCTCAAATCAAAGGATCAACGACCTGACTGCTGCTGCTTCAAATCGCTCATATCGCAAAGTTTCAAGGGTCTAAGGATAGAAGCTATATGCATAAATAAAAATGTCGTCTTCTTAAACATTTCACGGCACATTTATATAAATATTTAGATCCATATATCATGATTGACAGGATATGTTGATTGCCAGTGACTCCCGAAACTACACCGGTGGAGAGTACCAGTGAGAAGCGAAAGTCTGTATTAATGAAAAAGGGAGTTTTTTCTTTAAATACATTATACATGTTAGAAAATAGTTCCTGAAAACACGGGGAAACACTGAGAACTATGTAGTACTTAACTGTGGAGTTAGACTGTTAAACAGTTGTTCATGATTTCTGTGTTTGGGATTTTTTTTGGACGAACCTGAAACATGGCTTGGTGACATTCCAGAGCCATGGTCCCCCAACACTATATACTGTAAGCCCCATGAACCAACACATGAATGACATCGCTGCCCCCTCCCTAACAGTCAGCTACAGACATACCTCCAGAGACTTTCACAGTCCAAATCAGCCCAGCAGTTCACCCCAGCTCACTTCGGTTCCAACGAGTTGACACCCAAGAAAAAAAATACCATCCTGTCACCGTCCTCTGGCTCTGGGGGCTCAAACATGTCTAGACATGTCCAATAAAAAGGTGGTATTGAGGTTTAGGCAACAAGACTACTCGGTGAGGTTTAGTAAAAGATTATGGTTTGGTTTCAAATAAAGACATCACATGACTTAAGTCACATAGGTCACAAACGTAAGTTAATCCAACTTAAAACTTTACACAAGTCAACCCTGACTTTTGGTTTCACACAGGACATGAACCACAAACTCCTGGGTGAAAGGTTTCTCTTGAAGTCTTGATTAAACCACATCTCCACCCTATGTCCTCCATATGCGGACTTTCTTTCTCTGTATACTGCTGCAGTGATATTTACTATGGCCACTAGAGGTCACCACCTAACAAAATGTAAATATGGGTCATAATAAGTTGTTTGTATTGTTTATCTATATGGCTGTTATTCTGGTAAGGACAGGCTAGTCATGTTACTCCATGACCTGCACAGGATAATAGGGTTTCTCAAACTTTTCATACCGTGAACCACTGCCGAAAACGTTAGGCTCTCAAAGTACTATCTTGCCTTCACAGTCTAACTCATAACTAATCATGGATGATGTGTGTCGCACAGTTTTGTCATCACCCCTCAGCATCTGATACAGAACACAAATATATTATAATGAACAACACAGTGAATGCTAATAAGAGTTGCTCGCCTGGTGCATGAGCCAAAAGTTTTCTCACTTTTGGGTTTACTTCCTGCATTTACAGCTCACTGAATATGCACAGAAATGTTTCCCACCTTGCCCCCGCCCACAAGTGATGATGTCACAAAATTATAAACCGCTTTTTTCTGCTTTTTATTTTTTTTATTTTTATTTTTTTACAAATATAAGCCCTCCACAAATCAGAAATCTATCATAAAAAGAGTCATACCTGACCTTGTTTGTAGTTCGAGAGTGTCCTGTCAACAGTTTTACAGATGTCTCTTTTATAATGGTGGCCTATGGGGAAAAACGCTTTTTGGACCAGTGGGGAATTTTTTGTGACAATATTGTAAGTGGCCACTGGGAAAAACTGGGGGCAAATCTGAGCAGCAGTTCCCTGTCTTAAGAATGTTGAAGTTAACTTTGCAGCTATTAGTTTCCTGCAAATTCTAAAATACTTTATAAACAGGCTTACATCAAATAGGCCTTAAATCATCAATTTCTCTGTTTTGATCATATTTTAGTAAGCATACAGACAATCTGTATCCTCCAGACAGTCATTTAATAGCCACTGATAGAAAACAGTAGCCTCATTTAAGAGTAACTGGAAATAATTACTAAATGAAAACCATATGTCTTCAAAAAGGAGAAAGTGGAGATTTGTTAGTATTACTGGCGTCGGACGGTGGGGACATGGAGACTCAGGTCACGCGCATATTTGATATTTCAGATATCATCTGCCAGACACAGGGGAGGACAGAGCTGACCACCAGAGAGCTGACAAAAACACAAAATTGCAGGCTAAAATACGAGACTACTGTGGTTTCAGAGCTGAGTGAGCCACCAACAGATGTTTCTACGAGCCGCCCACTGCTGATTTTGACAAATAATCATTCATAAATTTAAAAAAAAAAAAAACATTTAGCACTCTGCTACATTCTTATTGGGTGCTCTGACTAATAAACTGCTTCTTTTATTATAAATCAGTAGTGCTTCCCAGTGCCCTGCTGCTTTTCTGCAAGAAGAATAAACACTACATGGATTCACACCCATATGTTGCTGTTATTTAGCATTTTTTGAAGGTTAAATCAATCGATTTGACTTCATTCATTTTAATTTAATTGCCTCCTCGCAATTTTTAACAACTCCTTCTTCATTTCATCCTGAGGCCAGGAGGATTATGGATGGATTGATGTGTCCCTACTAGGGATGCAAATTATCGAGTAATTCATTAATCGATAGTTGTTTCATCTTATCGATCGATGATCGATTAATTGATAAGCGGCAATTTTTCTGAGAAACTGAATTTCCCTCTGAATCAATAGGTTCCTTTCTATGAAAATGCTATCTTTCTTATGAAAGAGAAAATGCAAATCATATTCCTTAATAAAAGATTTATTCTTAACAGCAGTGAACAACACATTCACAAATCTCTTCAGTGTTGCCAACTCTTCAGTAAGGAAAGTAGCTATTGGCTGTCCTAAAAGTCGCTAGAAGTCGCCAAATGACGTAATCGCCTAATTTGCATAATTGACAATTTGCATGTAATTGTAATGGACGCTGTAGTAGAGAGGAATAAGTTATTTGAAACACATCGGAGGGTTAATATCTCATTTCATGAAACCGTCTATACAAAAAATTGTTTAAAATGTTAAAGTTATGGCAAAAAATGTTCATGTTTTACTGTGACTTGTTGTAGGCTCCTAAATTCAGCATAAGGTTAGAAACTGAACGAAACTTAAGAAAACTAAACTAAATCAGCGGCGGCGTTGTGCATGCACCATTCATTGGCAGTCTGGACGCAGAGTGGTGTGGGTCTCCTCTCTGCTCTGACTGCAGCTACAACTGCTGCGCGAGCCTGCTGAGACTGACCGTCTGTGAGTGCTTTGGGACGGAGGAGGGGCTCACGGCAGCACCCGCTGCTCGTTGAGGACAGTAACTGCAGAATATATGCTTTCTCCAAAAACTGTCTCCAAAACACCAGAAAAAGTCGCTAGATTTGTCACTAGTCGCTTTTGACCAAAAAAAAGTCGCCAAGAGGATCTGGAAAGTCGCCAGATTTAGCGAGAAAGTCACCAAGTTGGCAACACTGAATCTCTTGTGTTCCCGCGTGTGCGTCAAGGACGTCTGGCGTCAAGCGCGCCCTCATGCGGGCTGGCAGGGAATTACGGGTTCAAAATGCAATTAATTGCAATTAATTTATTTTAATCGAGTAATTTCTTATCGACAATTAATCGATAATCGATTAATTGTTTGCATCCCTAGTCCCTACTAATGTTAGACTTGCATAGCCAGACCCCTCTCCACGGCACTCAGCGCAGGAAAAAGGTCTGGCTCCACACATACGTATTCTGCTATAATGGAAAAAACGCCTGGTTTGCATTGCTTTAAACCAATCACAGATGTCTTGGGCAGAGCTAAGTGCAAGATACAGTGACAGTGCAGCTGCAAAATAGTGTTGAGGCGGAACTTTTGGCGTTTTGGTGGAACATTTGCATATCGGGAGGCGAGATCCGGCATTTAAATGACTACATCAGTCATAACAGTTGTTAGATTGTTTACGTTCATTCCATTAGCATCCCAGGTGCTAAATTTGCCATTTTCAGCATGTAAATTGCAGCTCAGAGGCTTTTTTTTTGTTGTTTCCCGGGGACTTAGGCACCACGATGCCCCTGGCAGCAAGCGACTTACACCAGCAGTGTGCATCCAGTGAGTCAGACTAAACTAATGTTGACACCAATCCTACGCACTTTTACGCTAGTACGTGTTCTTGTACTGGTGAACTTTATGTTACGGAAATCTATATTAGGCAGTAAAATTCAGGTGCAGGTATATTACAGATAACATGTAATTCCAACTATTGGTTAGATTCTGGTCAAAATCACTGTATCCAATATCAGGAGGATAAAAAGTATAATCTGTTGGCCTAAACTATTAGGCTTATCAAAGCTTAACTAAACTTTGAACGACATGTCATAAAGACAGATGTGTCACGAGTAAAGGTTCATTTATGCAAAACATTAGATACATATATGGTCCTGTTTGTGCATGTTTTCTGAAAGCTTACAGGTACAGACAAAACGGAGCACCTCTGGCAGTCGTGGTGGGTAGTGTCGCAGTGTAGCCAATAGTTCAAACGAGACACAACCACAGAACATGATAGAGAAGTTTTTTAAATCCTAAAGTATTATAAATGACATTCTTTGCTAATTTTAATTTTATTTTTCTAAATTTTAATTTTCTAGCTAAATTGACAGTCAGTCTCCACCAGCTTGGCCATGTTTGTTGTTGTCAGAAACTTCTTCTTCTTCTTTGGGGTAACTTTTGACTCTGAGCAGCGCCCTCTAGTGGATGTATTGCCCAATATCCGTGTAAAGAACAAATGGAAGTATGGGCAGTGACAGTTATATAGTTTGAAACGGACAGAAAGGTAGAATCAGTAGGATTTGTCCAAGGTGTTAGTAAATGCATGAGAAAAATACCAGAACAGTAAATATGGATGTTTTGGGTTGGTAAAATGTCCTGAGCATGGCAAACTAATGAGAAAAATAAAGAAATACAAGGTCATAAGTGATGATTGAAAGGGATTACGCTTATATGAGTCTATATATTGTTTTTAAAGAAAATGTTGCATATACCTTTAAAACAGATTCACCTGAAATGTTTGAATTGTGCTGACCAGTAAAAAAAAAAAAATGCTGCTTAAAAGTACTGTGTGTGTTTTTATTGCATAACTGAGTCATGTTGTGGGCTGTGTGTTTCCTCCCTCATGGGAGTAGAAGATTTGTTTCACAGTTTAAGCCTGATGTTTTTTAGAAGGTTAGGTTAAGCAAAGTGCATCCACACAAATGTATCATTAACAGCTTTTCTGTTTAAAGGGATAGTTTGGATTATTTGAAGAGGAGCTGTAGGAGGTACTTATCGATTGTCAGTGTATGACCTACAGTAGATGCCGGTTCATGCACCACCAGTTTGGAGAAACAGAGAGTGCCAGTACGGAAACTAAGCAACGTACTGCTGTGGACAGGGTCAGCAGCAAATGGTACTTTGACCACTTAAAAAAAAGTGTCCACCTTAAAAATAAAACAATGTCAGTAAATTTTGAATATTTTCACCACTTTTCCTTGCCATGAGACAGCCTTTTCGAACAGGGAACTACCGTTATATGAGCCAATATTGCTCTGTAAATCCAACCAAAGTCCATAGCTGAAATCAGTCATTTTAGGTCACAGAACACAGGAGTTGCTGGTTCACTGCTGCCTCAAGCCGGTAGTTTGTTTGTGCTGTTGTGTCACTTCAGTGTATCAAAAGGACACTTTGGATTTACCGAAGTCACACAATAGCACAAACAAACAAACGGATCGAGGCAGAGGTAGACCTGCAACTCCCATGTTCTGTGAGGTAAAATTACTCATTTCGCCTCTGGAGTTTGGTTGGTTTGGAGAGAATGAAAATATTCTAAATACGGCGTACACTTAAACTGATACTTTTAAAGGGACTAAAATACATATTCCTGCTAACCCTGTCCACAGGAGCACATAGCTTAGCTTGCTACACTGGTTCTCCTGCTGCTTCTCCAAAAAGAGAATCTACTGTAGGATTCATACCTGACTAAGGATACATACCTTTACACAACCCTAAATCAAATAATCTAGACTATGCTTTTAAGATATATTAACATATTAAGTACTCAAAGTTGCAGTATCGGACGTGAAAAAGTATTGAGCCATCCCTAATTCCAACTCCCCTTCATGATTTTTGCCCGGCCTTTGATAGCAGCTAGCCTTTC